>CM041782.1:66771175-67077291 GCA_023374045.1 Limonium bicolor | reverse complement strand
ACCAAAGCCTTACTCACTACCTTACTCACTCATCCAAGTCTCACACATTAATTATCCCTTGTTTCTCCAACACATTTCAATACCTCTTGCTACAGATTTTTCTTAAACCTTTACCATTCAATACCCCCTCCATTAATGCTACTCCCAACATTCTAAATCCATTACTTTGCCACTCTAGTTCTCCTCATTACCAAGACCCTCTTCAAATCTGTTTTCAAGGTACTAAACTACTCACTTAAACTCTCCAAATTCACTTAGTTATTACCTAGGTAGTTTTCCTCTCTTGCACAACTAAGTCCTCCTATTTCCATACAAATTTGGGCAGAGGTTCCCCTATAATTTTAACATTGCCCACATACATATGCAGCTCACACATCCATTCTAGTTCACAATTCAACACTTATTTCACCTGTTTCAATAGCCAAAAATATACGAGCTCCCATATACAATACCAATACTAAAATTCTCATAAAAATTCCTGCACTCAAACATTGACTCCCATCTATGTTTTCCATAAGTTTTACATATCTTTTAAAGGTTTAAAACATTCATATTCTCTTACACATTACACTACTAGTACATCATCATTTCCAATCCTTATTTTCATTACTAAAAATCTGTTACACACTCATTTACAAAGCTACACAAGAACAAGATATTTACCTTGTTATTTCACAAGCTTCTTCTTTCTTTCTCCTTCCTCTTTCCTTCTTCTTTCTCACCGGTTTGTGAACCAATTCTTACACTACAACCCATTGATATACACATTTCAATACACCATTCTAATATACAATTTAACCCTAACCCTTAAGTAAGTTCTAATATAGGTTTTAGGGTTTAGAATTATATTACCTTCCAAGAGTGCAAATGAAGCTTGGAGTGGTTCAAGAACAAGATTTCCAACTCCTTCCAACAAGCCAAAATCGGCTAGAACACAAGAGACCAAACAAGGGTTTAGTCTAAAATTCGTTTTGCCCTTAAGGCTAGGAAAACAATGGAGTTTTGAGAATATTTTTACCTCAAAAGAACAAGGAGAAGGAGGGCCTTCTAATGGTGGTCTTGAAGCTCCAAATGGGACATACCCATGAAAACGAAAGTTTTTGTTTTCGATTTTTGAAAAGATAGAAATGCTCTATTGGTGAGAGGAACACATGGTGTAGTTTTTACATTTTTGGAGAAAGTTTGATGGAGTTTCAAGAGGAGAGAAGAGAGTTTGTGTGGGTGTTTCTAATTCACCATGGCTGTCGCATGGGAAGAAAGGAAGGAAGAAAAAAGAGAGAGTGAGGGTGGGGGTTTCACGTGAGAGAAGAGGAATAGGGAGGAGAGAGAGTAGAGAGAAAGTGAGAGTGAGGGTTACTTTTGTGTTTTTAATTGCTTTTGTCTTTAGTTAACAAGAGGAGAGTGTGAGGAAATGTGAGGGCCTTAAAAATCGGACCACACACAACCCACTTGTGGGTTTTGAAATTATTTGCAATATTGGACACATAAGTTTTGGTTATTTATGTTTCTACCCCACAACTTCCCATTTTTGACAGTTTTTACTAATTTCTTGTTTTATTGATTTTATTGGTTCTAAAGCTTCACTAATATTTATTAGTGGTTATTTAGTTGACCAAAATTGTTACGAGTCTATTTGACCCGCTTAAAGACACGTTTTCCCGGTTACCTCGAAAAACGCGCTTTAATGTTCATTAGTGATTTTAATCCGTTTTAAGGATCCGTTTTCTTCGGGATTTGTTCCCTAGTATTTATTTAGACTTAATTAAGCCTTTAGAATCCTTATAATACGCTAACCGAGGTCTCGTACCTCCTATGGTTATTTAACGCTTATTTAGCGTTTTTCGCTTTTTAGCATTTCTTTATTTCTTTTGGATTTATTTTTCCTTACCAATATTACTTAGGCGTCATCAAGCCTTTAATTACGTATTAGATTAATCTTAATCCCTATATTTAAGTTCGGGGTATTTCAGGGTAGTAATAGGATATTTAAGCCGAGAATGAAGGTATTATTAGTGATTTCGAAATATATAAGTGTACTAAACTTATATTATAAATTTGAGAACATAAAAAAAGCTACAAATATTAAATGGCTCGTTTAATAAGGTTTATGTGGCTCTAAAATATAAATTTTGAATAGTTTAGAGTAACAAATAATGAAAACGAGGAAGACATAAGGGGCTGTTTGATATATTTATATATATATAAGGTTTTGAATTTTAATATTATAAATTTTGGTGAATTTAAACAAGTGGTGAAGGGTTAAAATGAAAGTGATAAAGTTTGGTATGACTATTTTTTTGCAAGTATTGGAAAGTTATAGAGTATGACCGAGAATTACTTATGATTTTATGGTTTATTAAAGATTAATTAAGAAGTAAGTCTTGTCAAAGTGTTGACCAAAACCTTTAGGTTTTAAATGATTTATGACATAAAATATTAATGTTTATAAAAGTTTTGGGGTGAATATGTAATTTAGGAAGTATAAAAGGAAAAACATAGAATATTAATATGGCGGAAATTATAAATTGAAGAAAGTTGTGGGCTGGTTTTGTTTCGGGCTATTTAAAGAATAAAATATTAAAACTTAATTTATAAGTTAATATGTAACTTAGATAAAGGTTTTGGGATTAAATTGTAAATAAATGAAAGGTATATGTCAGACCGAAAATAATTGAGGTCATATGTAATTTATAAATGTTAATATATTGATTTACAATTTCCGAAAATTAATATGGGTATTTAATAAATTATGAAAGTAATGGTTATTTGGTAAGTTGTCAAAATTATTGGGATCAACTATGATTACCGGAAATAGGGGTTATTTAGCAATTTGTTAAGTTGATGGGTATAATATATAAATACCGAATTATTAAGGTTGGTTTGTAATTTATAGGAAAGGAAGTAAAACTAGGTATATATGTATTATGGTATATTAGGGAGTATAATATAAAGTTTATAAAATAATTTGGTTATAATAAAATGACCAGGGGATATAATATAAAGAATAAGTAAAAATAATTATGGAGGTATGATTAATGAAATAAAGATATACAGTACAGTGGGAATTCATTATCACATGTGAATATCACATAAAATAACGAACTGTTAACTACCTAGAGTCACTGTAAATAACAGGGGGAAATAAAAGAACATTGTAAACACCCCTACCATTAGTACAGTGCTTACCGTCAATCTCCATACATATCAGATACACGCAGCGGAAATATACTTACATACAATGGGTGATACAATGCCGTTAGTCACCCACGTGACTAACAAGGCTACTACCTCTACATACAGCATCGGTCTGATGGACCGGAATCCCGAGTAGTACGCATCTAGAATACATACTTCATTCATCAATCAATTACAACAATTCTCCATTCAGTACTTACTCCTCTTCAATCCATACAACAATATACTAACCGAGTCTACTAGGATCCTTATACAATTATCATATCCCTTCCAAGTTCATACATACACCCTAAGAGACTACTTACTACCCATTCCTCACTACTACATTACTTTCTAAATACAAGGGGTGTGCTAGTTGATACACCTCTACATCTACTACTACTATCCAATGTAGTCGCCGGTCTCGTGCCTTGACCACATTCGCTTCGGGTACCTGCACACTAAAAAATGTCCCCCGAAGGGGTCAGCTTTCGCCGAGCATGATAACCGCACTACCCGCGTATAGTGAGGGTACGCCGACCACTTGGTCGAATACATGCGGTGATTCATTCAAACATACATGCATACATGCTCTTATACACAATACAACAATACTTGCGCAAGGCATACATACATACACTACATTACATACAGGGAATACAATAAACCATCCAATACATACTTACCTTCTTCCGAAATACACATACTCATTACATACACAATATACAATTCTTGTTAGCTTCATTGGTCCACCCGGGTTAATCGGGTGGGAGATTACTCTTTTACTCGTTACTTCATACACATACATACTCATACTCATACTTACTTACGGATCCATACTTACTTACTCTTACTCTTACTCAAGTTAAGTCGTCGGGACCTCCGGCCCTGGGGACTACACGTCCCACCTCCGGGATTTACTTGACTCACCAATCCGGGATGCTACCCATTAAGGGATTTGGGCCGCGGACCAGTTAAGAGTCAGGAATTGCAGCCAACCTCTTGTGACCGCATCCTCACGCGTGGCCGAAGCTATATCGGACTTGTACTCATTCCAATTTACTCACTTAAGTTAGGAGTTAGATAGTTAGGAATTAGCACAAGTCAACATCCCAGCCACATAATACAATACACATATACACATACATACGAGGTACAATGCATTACACAAGTACAATACGAGGTTCGAATACCATTCATCATCATTCATATATTTCATGAATTATACAAACTAGTGCTCAGACAATAAATATCAAGCACAACATAAGTCAAGCACAGGTAAGTGCAATATAGTCTGATTCATGCATTTATCTTATTTGGTGGTCAAATAAGCACACAAATCGGGGTAACCATATTAGGATACAGGGCATAAGAAATCATTACCGTTCACCGTTGTACGTACTTCCAAACGTCTCCTGGTGTCACAACCAAATCCTATATTATACATACAATTGAATGATTAACATCTATAATTATTCAACTTGTACTCTTACTATGTTTCCTAACTCATACTTACTATGTTTCACAAATTCTTACACTTACCCTTCACTTATTACTTAGTTTCATTACTTTAGGTTTTACTTTCTTACTTACACTAGCATGCTTACATACATGCACATTATATATATATGTATGAGTATACATATATGTATATGTATATATATATATATATATATTTAATTATTTGAAAATTTTTTTTTTGTCAGGACCGGACTTGCGACCTACCTTGCAAGTCCGTCCATTCCAATAGCTCAGATTCCGGAAATTTTTCTGGCCGACCGGACTTGCATGTCCGGTCGCAAGTCCGGTCCATTCCAGAAGGTTTCATCGGGGAATTTTTCTGGTCCACCGGACTTGCAAGTCCGGTCGCAAGTCCGGTCGATTCCAGTAGCTTTCTGACGGAAAATTTTCTGCTCTCCGACCAGACTTGCAAGTCCGGTCGCAAGTCCGGTCGGACCCAGTATTTGCATTTTAATTTCTGTTTTCAGTCCTCTCTTTCACCCATTACTTCCCCATTGTTCCTACACTTAATCCCACATGTTACAACACTAATTAAACCTCCTAATACACCTTAGTTCATCCACCAAACTCCTTACTAATCCATCAATCAATCAATCTTACACAAATTCCTCAATTCATTTCCTACCAATGTAACAGTTTTTGTTCTACCTATGCTACAGATTTTTGTTGCAACTCCTACCACTCAATACTTCCTCTATCGATGTCACTCCTAGCATCCCAAATACATCTCTAACAACTACAACATCTATACCCAAGTCCAACACTCTTTTACCAATTCTTACACCCTAATTCTTCCTAACTTCTCCATACATTCTTATACCCTTTTGCTACAGATTTTCACACTCCTTGTTTCTCTTACCACAACTACCTCTTCATCACTACTAAACATACCTACTAACTCCAATACACACCTTGGTTCTCCCATTCACCAAGTCATCCATAAGTGTACATTTCCTACCAAAAATTTGCCATAGTTCACCTACAATTCTCACTTATCCACACATACTCATTATCACCAAAATCGTTCCTATTCTAGCCACACCCATACAAGGGTCCTACCAGCAATACAAAGCAATCTTAATACATCATTATCTCCTCAAAACACAATATCAATACACATATACCATTCTTTGGCTCTAAGGCCTACAATTCACATACCAATGCACAAATACTCAAACTTACTCACAATTACCCAAACTTCCAATACTACAATACCAATACAATAGTTTAGGTTCTTTTATTTGCTTACCCATTCCCATTACTCCAATGCACTATAATTTAACATGAGTGAAGATCTCTTACCTTGAGCTTTTATTTCCTTCAATTCCTCTTCATTTCTCCTTCTCTCTTTCTTGTTCAAATCGGCCATAGGGGAATGGAGTTATCAAACTCCATTCCCACCACCCAAAGCACATAAAACAAGTGCAATTAATCTACTAATCCTTAAATTAATGCTAATTCATTTAAAGTGTTAAACACAATTTCTAGGGTTTACCTTTTGAAGCTTTTAAGAGGGTTTTTAGCCCTTGGTTCAAGAAGGTGAATCCACCACCATTGCAAGGTTGATATTATGCTCAAAAGAGAGAGAGAAAACAAGGCATTACAAGAGGTAAAAATCGGCTATGAAGCAAGGTGGAGAAAACATGAGTTTTCCATGTAGATTTTACCTTGTTGGAGAGAGAAGACTCCAAGCTACACATTGATGCTATTTTCTTCACCAATGGGGTATACCCACAAAAATGAACTTCCTCATTTTTGAATTTTGAAAAGAGAGAAGTGTAGAGGATGATGAGGAGAGTAAGAATATGCAATTATCTTTGCATTTGGAGTTCAAATGAAGATGGAGCATGCAAGAGAAGGAGGGAAGCCATTGTTGCTATTTGTGGAACTTCAAAATCGCAGCAGCCAGAGGGAGGAGGGTGCTCACGGTTGGGGAAGGCAGCAAGGAAAGAGAGAGAATAGAAAAAGTGAGGTGAGAGAGTCTTTTTCTACTTTTTGTTACTTTTTGTTTTCTTGTCTTCTAGTGTATGTGTGAGAGTGTAATATTTAATTGAGTGTGAGAGAGGGTATTAATACCCTATAAAAACCGGCCCACTTATACTGTTAAGCTGGAGCAGTTTTTCGTCATTTACAGAAAACGCTCGTTATTTTACCCGTTTTAGGTACTATTCACTAACCGGGCCCGTTTTCCGGAATTCCCTCGTTTAATTATTTTTATTAGTTATTAAGCTTCCATAAATGCTTAATAATTATTATTTAATGATTTATTATTTTTACGGGTCCGTTTGACCACTTAAAGTCACGTTTTCGGGTTTCCTCGAAAAACGTGCTCTAAAGCTCTATTAGCGTTTTAATTCATTATTTGGATCCGTTTTCTTCGGGGTTGTTCCCATATATTGTTTAGGCCTTGTTAAGCCTTTAGAATCCATATAATACGCTAACCGAGGTCTCATACCTCCTATGGTTATTTAACGCTTATTTAGCGTTTTTCGCCTTTTAAGCGTTTCTTTATTTCTTTTGGATTTATTTTTCCTTACATTATTAATTAGGTACCATTAGGCCCTTAAATACGTGTTAAGTTAATTTTAATCCCTATATTTAAGTTCGGGGTATTTCAATCTACCCCCTTAAGAACTTTGTCCTCAAAGTTGTTCGAGGTTATAGGATTACTGTACTTACTCCTTTATACTTGTCTAGTGCCAAAGTCACACATCCTTCCTCCTTACAATTCCAAAATCTACTCCTCAAGGTTCCTACATACCATGCCATGCCAATGTACGATAGTTACTCCAATCCGCATTACTACCGACCATCCGGTTCCTCATTACCAATTTATACATACATACAATGCAAGGCTATCCCCAAGCGCTGCAATACACATTCCAATCCCGCAGGTGCTCAGGTCCTCTAGACACGGGACTCCTCTATGTCCCGCTGCCCTTGGAATTATACCACATACTACCTTACTATCTTCTTCGGTACTCACTTCTGACACATCCTCGTTCTCCCTACTAAAAGAAATTCTTCCACTACTACCAATTAAAATTTCTAAAACATACGACTCCATATTCCAATTTATATTCATTACTTCTATCCTATGTGTGATTCTTGTGACCACTTGAGGGGAGCTTCAAGAATCATTCGACCCTGATGTGATCAGCATCAGTGTTGAACTATCTTTCCACCCCAATTTGTGTTCGGTTTCCCTTGATCTGATCAGGATCAAGTTCGACTTCCCACATCAGGTTCAACCAAACAAATAATTTAATTATTTTTTTTTCTATCTTTTTTTATTCTTTCTAGTCGTGATTACGAATTCATACATCTCCAAAGGATGGAATCAATCCATCAGTCATCCTCACTCTACTTCCCAAATTCTTTACTCCATGGTTCAATCCTAAATGCTCACTTCATCGACTGTTACTACTTCCATTCATTACTCACCATCATCTCCTATATTCTAACTAAGGAATACTACACTTATAAGGTTAGTTGGCTTTGTGGAGGGTGATTTTTCGGTATGAGGGGGGTCTATCTGAATATGGTCTGACTGAGAAGCCTAGATCCTAAAATTGCCATTCTGTGGAGGGTGAAAACCCGTTATTCTTGGCATCCCTCAAATACCTACTAAATCGTCCGTCTTTCCCAGAAAGCATGAAGGGGAGTGCAAGTGTGCACTACACCCGCTCTCAATGGGCTCCACGCGGACTTATGCCTCTATAAGGCGGATTTGACTAGAGTCGCCACCTAGTTTGACCTATGATAACTAGGAAGGAAGATCGGGTTCTAAGAACCGTTAATTGACTCTGAGGTTGCTGCCTATGGATAGGACTTATCTGATCATACCAGAGAATCTGTGTGGGTTCGCACTGGGTTACACCCCTTAGAGGTGGCAACGACCACGACTTCGGATTGGTGCCCGAGGAAACCTCGGTCTCCAATCGTCGGGATTACCTTCTTTCAAAACCTTATTAAAGAGATTCATTTAAAAGCCAAGGATAGGATTAGGATGAGAAGGGAGAGAGAGAGTGAGTGAGGCGAGCTTTTCTGCCAAGCCAGCGCCTAGAAGAGGGAATTGAGGAATTCGGATGAGTATGAAATGAAGATTTGGGAAATGTCTGAGCTTGAGTGAATAGACAAGACTTAGGGTCTGATGGTTTGAAGTTTGTGGGAGCCGAAGAAGGTTTGAGCATTTTGAGAAGTACGAGAGCCACCTTAGAGGGGGAAAGGGGTTTTTTGTTTGGAATGGGGTCGCACCCTGTGTGGGTTGCCTACGTACTCAACTCC
Source organism: Limonium bicolor (assembly GCA_023374045.1). Lineage (NCBI taxonomy): Eukaryota > Viridiplantae > Streptophyta > Magnoliopsida > Caryophyllales > Plumbaginaceae > Limonium > Limonium bicolor. The sequence goes on along the minus strand of CM041782.1, from coordinate 67,068,309 downwards.
CTGTTGAGATCAGACCTTACGTAGTTCACGGTTTGGGTTTTGGAAGTTTTGATGTTTGTGGAGTTTGAAAATGTTTGAGTGTGTTTGAGGTTTAGAAGGGTTCGAAGTTTCGAGAAGTTTTGGGTTTGGGATGCTAGTCTGTGAGACCCTCAGGTCTGTGAGACGTTCGAAACCTTGAGATGTCGAAGTCTGTGAGACGCGTGGGTCTGTGAGACGCTCGGGTCTGTGAGATGCTGATGTCTGTGAGACATTCGAATCATTAGAATGACAAAGTCTGTGAGACGCTAGGGTCTGTGAGACATTCGGAGTGTAGGGGAGATTGAATTGGAATTGAAATCCGATTGGAATTGAAGTTGAAATTGAATTTGAATTGGATTTGGGATTGAATTTGAAGTGAATTGAAGTTGAATTGATGTTGAACCTAAATCGGGATCGAATTGAGGTAATGGGCCGGATTTAGGCCTTGGAATGAGGGTCGGATTTGGGCCTTGGAGATGGACCAGGTTTGGGCCTTGAAATGTGGGCCGAGTATCTGGGCCTTGAAATGTGGGCCGGATTGGACCTTTGAAATTGGGTCGGGATGGGCCCTATGAATGAGCTGGATTTGGGGCTTAGAATTGGGCTTGGTTTGGCCTTTGAAATTGAAATTGGAAGATGATTTGAATCTGTGAGACGATTGGAGTTTGGAAGGAATTTGAAGTTTGATCTTAGAACTTTTGGAAGCATTTCAAATGCTTTGTGAGGTTGAAGTATGTCTAATGAGTGTATGAAGAGTATTTAATGTTGACTTGTGAAAAGCTTTGATTTCACGGAATACGTGAAGAATATCCGGTTTCGAAGTATGAGAGGATTGATTTTGAAGTAGAAATTTGATGTGAGAGAGTGAAAGAAGTTGATTTGGAGTGTGTTTGGTGAGAGAGCGTGAAAGAGATTGATTTTGAAATGTATCTGGTGAGGAGTGTGAAAGAGATTGATTTTGTAGAGTATTTGACGAGAGGAATTGAATTTTTGGACTGAATTTGAATTGAATTTTGATTTTGAATCGGATTTTCATTGGTTGAAACGAATCATTGATTGTGAGTTTTATTCTGACAATTATGGATTGTTTGGAAAATTTTATAAAGGAAGGCATTCCCCGCCGACCAGACTCTACGGCCCGTTTGAGTGAGGAACATCCCCGAACCTAGAAGCTTTTCTAAACTGAACTCGAAGCGTCCAGAAATAAGCGGGCAAACCTAAAGGCTATTCTATGGTCGCCTGTGCTAAGCCAAACTATCAATAAATAAGACAAAACTAACAAATAAAACGTCCAATGTATAATAGAATCAGACATGTATAAACAAGCATTCAAAAATATGTACGAAGATAGAAAGGGTAAAAATGATCGAGCGGACAAATACAGAAATTATGAAATCCAAGACTATGCTAGGTAGCACAACTAATAGACAATTACAACTCATGATAACAAAGTGTTTAATTAAAATGCTGAATTAAAGTGCTGAATTAAAGGAGCTGCTATGGGGGGTCGCATCGACGCCGCCTCACTCGAGCTGAAGGGGATCCGAGAGATACACCAACCGTTTTCGCGTTTGAAGGGAGAGCCCCGGTAGTCCAAGCCAAGGTCCATCTCCTTAGTCCCAAGCAGTTTTCCATTCCATAAGCATTATGTACATGTCAAAGACCACATCCAATAGAGGCAAAGCGCATTAGTCAAAGAACGAAGAAGATTGGGGTGTGTGCAATGGGATCATACGGCCCCTCTCAATGGGAGGAAAGGAGAGAATCTAATCATCTCCCACACCCCAACCGAGAACATAGAAAAGAATTTCGAGCTGCCAGCAAATGCTAAGAATGTAAGATAAATCAAGCATCGGGGTTGCTACTCATATTAATTCGTCATCTTAGATTATGACTCAAACAAAGTGTAGTATCAAAGAGGTGGGGTTGTGAGTCATGTGGAATCATACCTAGAAGGGTTTATATCATTTCCCATCTAAGATAAAAAATTAATAAGGACCAACCAGCCAACAAGTGATTTATCTTAGCAATCATAGCATAGGGCAACTATAACTCTAATCATGTTCATATCTAAGCGCAAGAGGACAAATACATGCTGGTTTCAAATCAATTTCCAAACCATATCAATGCGCAGGGACAATTAAATATGAAAGGAGCTTAAATTATAGTAAAGGGTGAAAGATTGAATTTCCAAACCCATAGAAGTCAAACCCCAAAGCGCCGGTGGTATAGTCATTTTGCATGGTCCAAAGCCAGAGTACCGATTCAGCAAGCGCGACCCAAGTCAAAGAAATCCATATATACCCCGGTCAAATTCAGAAATCTGATCATGAGTAAACAAATCGAAGCAAACCATTAGCGCTAGAACGTCAGCCAAAGGGATCGAACTAAACCCAAACTCTTCAGCCGAAGGAGATACGTGGGCCCAATTCACCAAAAGGCCGGAAAGAGTGATGGGTCCAAATCAGTATATTTGACAAATTATCGAGGCCCAACAGCAAAACCCAATATCGGCATGAATCTCAGCTTGAAACAGAGTCGAATAGCCTCAACAAGAATCAGTCATTACGGGACTGACGAATTCTTCTGTAACACCAAATTAATCACCAACGTAAGCAAGATTAATCGACAATCAACAGATTAAATAAAAGCCATCAGGTGGGATTCCCAAACTCAAACATGTGCGCAAGGGGCGAAACGAATTGAGTAACTCTCAACGTAAGCATTTCCAGGCAATCAGATCCCAACACAAGGGCCAAGTTAACAGAGGTGAACCAATCTCCAAACTCACCAAATTTAGCAAGCCCAGTGCATGAACCAGAATGGCAGTAAAGTTCACCAGAAAATTAACCACTAGAAAAGTGAACTCCACCCCACCGGGGATTTACCTATTTCAACTCATTCACAATTCAGATTTCAAGATTTGTAAGCCAAAAGTGCACGCATAAGTGCTCTAGCAAGCCGAAAGACAACGATCAAATCCCAATCGAAGAGAGTAAAAGGGGGTACCGCCGCCCTGTATTGTTAAGTTGATAGAATATCGGAGGACGAAACTTCTGAGAACCACCGTGACTATCAGTAGCCGCGTGACGAAAGCCAGGAACCAGGAAGAGAATCGAAGCCGATGATGAGCTCGATAGGAGGAAGACGCATGTCGTCGATTCACGTAGGCGGCGTTGATTGTTCTACAGACTGTGGTGGAAGGGGATTCAATGTCGAACGCATACCCATTAGGGTAGGATTTCAGTCGATTCTCCTCAAGCAATTAGAGATTAGGCATTTTTTGTTCGGAAGATGAAGAGGATAGGGTAGAACGATAATTGAAGAAGGGTTTTCCATTTTTGAAAACGAAGGGGAGAAAGAAAACGATAATGGCCTGGTGAAGAGAAAAGGAATTCGCCCCAGTCTGATGGTGGCTTGGTTCGTAAATCCTCAAAAATCAATGGTGATTCTCGACTTGAGAACCCCAGAAATGGAGGATTCAGTTTGGGTTTTTTCTTTATGTAGAAGGTGATGGAGGTCCAAGGTGAAGGGAGAAGGTGATCGATGGAAGCGGTAGCCGACGGTGGTGGTGGCTGATGAGCGATGGATTTTACAGTTTCTAAGATTAATCGAGGTTGAAGGTTGGGTGTGAGTAAACAATCGACTGAGGAAGAAAATGCCTGGAAGAAGAAGTAGAGGTATCGACCGGTGGTGATCTGAGGAGCAGTGTCGGCTATCGTTTTTGTTTCTGGGGATGGAAGGAAAGAAAATGACCGAGAGATTCCGCCAGGAGAAGGAGACGCGGGTGTTTTTTGTTAAGTGAAGAATCACTAGGGTTTTTCCTTGTTGTCATGAGAAAGGGTGGGTTCTAGGGTTTATTAGTGGGCTTTGTGTTTTTAATGTGGGCTTTTTGAAGCCAAGGGCTGAAAATAGAGTGGGTTTAAGGAATGGGCTAGGCCAGATTTCAACCAAGTGTGGATTGAGTTTGAAAGATGAAAATGAGTGTGTATAAATAGAAATGAAAATAAAAATACTAATGCTAATAGTAGAATAAAATAAAATATAAGAAAAAGTGAATAGATGAATAAAAAAAAAAATAAAATAAATAGAATATAAACAAACAAAATAAGATAGTAAATAAGTGAATAAACAAAAGGGGACGACCTTGAAACTGGACTGTCGATGGAAATTCATTTTTGAAGAATTGTGTTTTTTTTTTCTAAAATGTTTTGAAAAAGATTATAAAATGATGGTTTCGTCTTAGCACGCACGTTAATATGTTTTGAAAAAAGAAAGGCGACGACCCCTCTTATTATTCCGGAATTTGCTTTATGGGTGAGAATTTTTGGTGTCTACAGGCTTCAGTTGTTTCAAATATTTTACTTACGATTCCACTACTCATAAACTTCATTCATCTACTATCCTCATTCATTTCGTACTATTTCTTCAAAGGTTACAATACTTGTGGAGCTCCGTCCACCACTCATTACTTTTCTTTTACTAATACTCTTACATTGGTGTTACAGGCTGGGTATATTCCTCATATGGTATTTGCATGTCTAATGCCTAATTACCATAATTACGGTGTGAATGAGTACTTATGTTTATTTAACATAGTATCAATCATAAGTTTGGTTCTCATTTGTGCTATGCACATTGTGTTCATGTGTTTTATTCACAAAACTTACATTCAGCGGTTTTCACTCTACCCCCCTTAAAAGGGATTACGCCCACGTAATCTACCATATGTTATTATTATTAAACATTGGTTTAATCAATTTGGGCAATCTGAAGCGTTTAGCTTCACTACGGTACACTATACAATATGCTCTGGTCAAAGGGTCTTAACCATACCAATGGTTTAGTCTTTGCGCCAAGAATTCCTATATGAGTTTATTTAACTCACAATCAATTTGGTTCTAGCCTATTAGGCTTTGAGGCATTAATAGCCAATCTCGCATACTTACTGGGTGTATTACTAGGGCCCACTAGCTTCTGCTGCGCGACACCTGATAGCCTCAGTGTTTAATTCACTCTTTGGTATTTATAGATGTGTTACTCATCGCCTTTTTATCCCTTTTGTGGGAATAAGGTTTACAAACAAGTGTGGTATTCTTTTACCGCCTTTTAACTCAACGAGTTTAGATTATAACCAGCTTCCTGGTAATCTATTATACATACTATCCGTACTCTCATGATTATTCGCTAAGTTCTTCCAACTTATTGTTGGCGAGGCTAAGCCACTATTTAGTTATAGTGCTTCCTCTGTTGTCAATAGCTTTTGAATTATACCAGTTCTTCTGGTTCAGTACAAGTGTCCTTTACTTGTATGACCTTGCATTTTCTATGCGTCGGTCCTTATGACTTTCTTAAGTCTCTTTTCACTCTTTATTCCAATGGAATTCACATCTCGTGATTGCTAGTGTGTTTCGCACTCTTCGTGCTTCTTTGGCCTTAGGCCGCACGGTTGTTGCTAAACTTGCTTAATTGGCTTGCCATGTCTGTTGGTGAAAAGAAGGATCTACTACGGTTTACATTCTCCATATCCCTAGCCATCCCATTAGATCATTAACTGCACAAGTGCAATACCAAAACACCCAGTCATACAGAGTGCAGAGGCGTAAACGCTTGACAGTAAGTCACTTATGTGATAGGAACGAATATTTCTGTGTGTCATCTCATACTTATACTCCATGTTATTGCTTACTATTCCCTCATAGCGGTCGCCTGTTGCGCACCGTATTCTTACTCATTGTACAACATTGCTTTTCCTGTTTCTATTACTGTGGTAGTTCCTTTTTACTTAGTGACATTGTCCTTGGCACCCTTTCCTTATGGTGTAAATATACTAGGAGTTCCGGTGTTTGTGTGTATGACGGTTTTCATAGCATACGGCAATCTTATTATCTTCCCATGTGGAGATGTCTTATTCCACTTAGGTTTTATGTGTAGGTTAACTTACCTCACACTCTATCATCACTTGTGATACAATTTACCAGTATCTTGTTAACCAAGGATAAGATAACTCATCGGGTCATAAGCTCCCTTGAGCGTTAATCATTCATGGTGTTCAATGTGTGTTCACATCAATTACTTTGATAATTATTGCCTTTCAGTGCTGAGCATTGGTTTAGGCTCTGGCTGTGTAGTTTTGCTTGTATGTACATCACCGGGACATCCCATGAAGCTTCAAGGGTTTTCTGGTCCGTTCTCCAATTGAAGAGTACTCTGTCATTGATAAATGAAAGTTCTTGTTGAGGGGTTTGTCTCCACTCATAGGTCTAATGACAAGGTTGGCTATGTTGGTGTTTACACAATGGTTTACCACATGCTTGGGTGCATATGGAGTATACTTACTCCTTTAAGTCGTAATGGTCTGGAAATCCCATTTCCGTATTCCTTCACCCCTTGGCAATATCTATTGCGTGGTTTTATTGTCATAGTAGATGGAAGCCTTTTCTAAGGGTTCACATCATCACCGCATCGGTGGTCTTCGGTTAACGAGGGGTACCTTCCTTGGGTTTCTCGTAGTGTCCAAGTGTGGACTAGGCCAATGTTGGCATTATCATGATTCTTATGCCTCTGTGTTATTAGCTACAGTAGGCATGAAGGGTAATTAGAGCTCGTCAACTGTATAGCAGACTGGTATTCTAGTGACAGTGACACTGAGATGGCCATTACTCCAAGCCACTCCGGATGTTGGGTTTGAACTGATGGTCCAGTTGTTGATTTCTTGTCGTATGAGACAATATCTCTAGCAAGTCTTGTTATCAAGTGGTATGGGTTATGCAACCGTTAAGGTTTACATACATCGTTGGTTGATGGCTTTAAGCCTTATTGCTGCAAGCTATACTCTTTGCAAGCTGCTTATATCCGTTTCCACTCCTTGTTTACCATCATGGGTTGGAGGTATTACTAGGCTCCATGGTAAGTCGTGACATCACGCTTCCGTCTATAGGAGACCTTCTTAGGCAAATGATGTTAATAAGTGTCTCTCAGTATCTTAGGGCATTTCCTGTTAAGTGAAATCCCTTCGGGTCCTAACCGAGTGTTCGTTCTAACTTTCATGCTTTTATCATGTCGCTGTTGTTTGACTGTTGCAATGCAGACACCCTTCAAGGATTGCTCCTGAGTGCTGTTGAAGCATGCCGTTACATCTGGCTAATGCTGATGACATGTTGTCCACTGTACCTTCTTGTGGTATTGTACTTGAGTTGTCCCTTTTTGGGTCATGACGTCTCCCGTCCTTGGGTAGACTGTTTATACTTGTTCCTAGTGCTTGAGACTAGGTTTGAATATCCTCCCGATTATGGATTGTGCTTTGTAGTAATTTTGTGATTGCTCTTGGGAATTCCGCCCCGTTTGTTGAGTATTGTTAAGTTCACGTTAGGCATTCGCCTTAATATGTTTAGGCTGGGCATTCCATCCAGCTGTCAGGTAATTGCTTGGATTTTTGAGACATATCCAATGTCTATACTTACTAGTATGTGCTCTTTGCACTTCCTAGTTCTTATTCCTCATCTTCAGATGGATTCTCTGAGTTTCTTGATACTTGGTCGTCTGAGGTGTCCAGCTGTTCTGATTGAACTCACTCATGGTCCGTAGAACGGAGTTGACTACTTCCCGTGTGTCGCACACTACATGTATACATACGTGGGGTACCATATTGATACGTTACCACTTACCCAACTATATGTCGGGCCCGCAAGCTCCTTCGGAGTGCGGTTGTCCCACATCCCGTAACGGGTACACTCGTAGTGTTCGTCACACGCCTAGGTGAAGTATTCTGTTGCCAACTCCTCTTGTATCATTCTATGATACTCACCATAATGCTGTTGATCTGGTTTTAAAATCCAAGGTTTTTTTAAAAGAGGGTTGAGGTTTTGAAAAGAAAATTTTGGGTTTAAAAACAATGGTTCGGTGTTAAAAGGAATCCCTCATGGCATAGCCATGTTTGAGGTCCTGACCAAGTCTAGCTTCTCGCTGACTGGTATGTTCTAATTACAGTGGTCGGGCCGTTAAGCCTTCCCAAGGTTCCATACGTCTGGTTGTTAGGATGTGTGATCCTGTGGTTGTTTCATTACGGTCACTGTACATTACTATGTACTTGTGACGTATTAGTGTTCCTTTACATATTCGTGTTGTTACTACTACTGCACTTGCCGTGGCAAGTGCGCGGTACTGGTGGTTTTTGGATAATCCTATACCAATCTTGGTATGGTTTCTGCTTGTATTTGATAGTCTTGTTGACTCTTCCCTTGATCTTGTTGATCTATAGTTGGTATACTCGATCCTTTAGGTAGATTCTTGGTGGTCTAGACATGGCTGTCGTAGATCAGGGTAATTCTCCAATCCTTGGAGATTCCCCTTTGATTTGGTTGTGTTCTTCCTTGTTGCTCGTTCCCACACGTTTGTTGTGGTTCCTGAGCCTGAGTGGTTTTAGGCACTACGGTTGTAGTTGCATCAGCTTATAGCTTGTGAATGTTCTTGTAGCTGTCTGAGCTATGTTGGCCAGGTTTGTAACCTATTTGGCGTTGTAGTTTTGGAGTCACTCACTCCCGACTATGTCCTTAGCCAGCTAGCACACCGTTGGTGGTGTTGCCTGGCTATTACTGTTGTCCCGCAGACTTGTGTCTCGGGTTCCCTTACTGCTCCCTTTCCATTTCGTTGCACGGTTAGTGCTCCTCTCCTGCTGCTGGTTGGTTAGCTAGGTTTCGCGACTGCTAAGCATGTCGCCCCATGCTGTTGTAAGTTGTAGCCTCCTTGTGGTTGGAGTGCTTATTCTACCGCTATTAAGAGCGGGCGTTGTTGTTCAACCGGGATCCATTTCCGGGGCTTCCATTTCTTGGACTCTACTACTTGTCAAGTTCTCGTTTACTGTGTGGTTGCTTCACAACTGCCAGATCGGGTTTTCCCCAAGTATGAGAGGTCTTTCCTTCTCTCTGGCGTCCTTTCCCAAGTTATATAATGGGGGTTTGCGGCGGCGGGACTGGTATTGTAGGTATCCGGTACTCACCGGTAGTTCCTAACTAGCATTATCTCTAATGCTAACACTCAGCCCTTAGCCCTAAGCTTCTAATTCCTAACTCGGTATTCCTAAACTCGGTATTTCCAGTCATCAGAGCGATACTTCGCTCTGATACCACTTTTTGTAACACCCCTACCATTAGTACAGTGCTTACCGTCCAATCTCCATACATATCAGATACACGCAGCGGAAATATACTTACATACAATGGGTGATACAATGCCGTTAGTCACCCACGTGACTAACAAGGCTACTACTCTACATACAGCATCGGTCTGATGGACCGGAATCCCGAGTACTACGCATCTAGAATACATACTCCATTCATCAATCAATTACAACAATTCTCCATTCAGTACTTACTCCTCTTCAATCCATACAATACAATATACTTACCGAGTCTACTAGGATCCTTATACAATTATCATATCCCTTCCAAGTTCATACATACACCCTAAGAGACTACTTACTACCCATTCCTCACTACTACATTACTTTCTAAATACAAGGGGTGTGCTAGTTGATACACCTCTACATTCTACTACTACTATCCAATGTAGTCGCCGGTCTCGTGCCTTGACCACATTCGCTTCGGGTACCTGCACACTAAAAAATGTCCCCCGAAGGGGTCAGCTTTCGCCGAGCATGATAACCGCATACCCCGTGTACTAGTGAGGGTACGCCGACCACTTGGTCGAATACATGCGGTTGATTTCATTCAAACATACATGCATACATGCTCTTATACACATACAACAATACTTGCGCAAGGCATACATACATACACTACTACATTACATACAGAATACAATAAACCATCCAATACATACTTACCTTCTTCCGAATACACATACTCATTACATACACAATATACAATTCTTGTTAGCTTCATTGGTCCACCCGGGTTAATCGGGTGGAGATTACTCTTTTACTCGTTACTTCATACACATACATACTCATACTCATACTTACTTACGGATCCATACTTACTTACTCTTACTCTTACTCAAGTTAAGTCGTCGGGACCTCCGGCCCTGGGGACTACACCGTCCCACCTCCGGGATTTACTTGACTCACCAATCCGGGATGCTACCCATTAAGGGATTTGGGCCGCGGACCAGTTTAAGAGTCAGGAATTGCAGCCAACCTTTTGACTCCGCATCCTCACGCGTGGCCGAAGCTATATCGGACTTGTACTCATTCCAATTTACTCACTTAAGTTAGAGTTAGATAGTTAGGAATTAGCACAAGTCAACATCCAAGCCACAATAATACAATACACATATACACATACATACGAGGTACAATGCATTACACAAGTACAATACGAGGTTCGAATACCATTCATCATCATTCATATATTTCATGAATTATACAACTAGTGCTCAAGACAATAAATATCAAGCACAACATAAGTCAAGCACAGGTAAGTGCAATATAGTCCGATTCATGCATTTATCTTATTTAGGTGGTCAAATAAGCACACAAATCGGGGTAACCAGATTAGGATACAGGGCATGAAGAAATCATACCGTTCACCGTTGTACGTACTTCCAAACGTCTCCCGGTGTCACAAACCAAATCCTATTATATACATACAATTGAATGATTAACATCTATAATTATTCAACTTGTACTCTTACTATGTTTCCTACCTCATACTTACTATGTCTTCACAAATTCTTATACTTACCCTTCACTTACTTACTTAGTTTCATTACTTTAGGTTTTACTTCTTACTTACTACTAGCATGCTTACATACATGCACATATATATATGTATAGTATACATATATGTATATGTATATACATATATATATATATTAATTATTTAAAATATATTTTTTTTTGTCAGGACCGGACTTGCGACCTACCTTGCAAGTCCGGTCCATTCCAGTAGCTCAGATTCCGGAAATTTTTCTGGCCGACCGGACTTGCATGTCCGGTCGCAAGTCCGGTCCATTCCAGAAGATTTCATCGGGGAATTTTTCTGGTCCGACCGGACTTGCAAGTCCGGTCGCAAGTCCGGTCGATTCCAGTAGCTTTCTGACGGAAAATTTTCTGCTCCGACCAGACTTGCAAGTCCGGTCGCAAGTCCAGTCGGACCCAGTATTTGCATTTTAATTTCTGTTTTCAGTCCTCTCTTTCACCCATTACTTCCCCATTGTTCCTACACTTAATCCCACATGTTACAACACTAATTAAACCTCCTAATACACCTTAGTTCATCCACCAAACTCCTTACTAAATCCATCAATCAATCAATCTTACACAAATTCCTCAATTCATTTCCTACCAATGTAACAGTTTTTGTTCTACCTATGCTACAGATTTTTGTTGCAACTCCTACCACTCAATACTTCCTCTATCGATGTCACTCCTAGCATCCCAAATACATCTCTAACAACTACAACATCTATACCCAAGTCCAACACTCTTTTTACCAATTCTATTCACACCCTAATTCTTCCTAACTTCTCCATACATTCTTATACCCTTTTGCTACAGATTTTCACACTCCTTGTTTCTCTTACCACAACTACCTCTTCATCACTACTAAACATACCTACTAACTCCAATACACACCTTGGTTCTCCCATTCACCAAGTCATCCATAAGTGTACATTTCCTACCAAAAATTTGCCATAGTTCACCTACAATTCTCACTTATCCACACATACTCATTATCACCAAAATCGTTCCTATTCTAGCCACACCCATACAAGGGTCCTACCAGCAATACAAAGCAATCTTAATACATCATTATCTCCTCAAAACACAATATCAATACACATATACCATTCTTTGGCTCTAAGGCCTACAATTCACATACCAATGCACAAATACTCAAACTTACTCACAATTACCCAAACTTCCAATACTACAATACCAATACAATAGTTTAGGTTCTTTTATTTGCTTACCCATTCCCATTACTCCAATGCACTATAATTTAACATGAGTGAAGATCTCTTACCTTGAGCTTTTATTTCCTTCAATTCCTCTTCATTTCTCCTTCTCTCTTTCTTGTTCAAATCGGCCATATGGGGAATGGAGTTATCAAACTCCATTCCCACCACCCAAAGCACATAAAACAAGTGCAATTAATCTACTAATCCTTAAATTAATGCTAATTCATTTAAAGTGTTAAACACAATTTCTAGGGTTTACCTTTTGAAGCTTTTAAGAGGGTTTTTAGCCCTTGGTTCAAGAAGGTGAATCCACCACCATTGCAAGGTTGATATTATGCTCAAAAGAGAGAGAGAAAACAAGGCATTACAAGGAGGTAAAAATCGGCTATGAAGCAAGGTGGAGAAACATGAGTTTTCCATGTAGATTTTTACCTTGTTGGAGAGAGAAGACTCCAAGCTACACATTGATGCTATTTTCTTCACCAATGGGGTATACCCACAAAAATGAACTTCCTCATTTTTGAATTTTGAAAAGAGAGAAGTGTAGAGGATGATGAGGAGAGTAAGAATATGCAATTATCTTTGCATTTGGAGTTCAAATGAAGATGAGCATGCAAGAGAAGGAGGAAGCCATTGTTGCTATTTGTGGAACTTCAAAATCGCAGCAGCCAGAGAGGAGGAGGGTGCTCACGGTTGGGGAAGGCAGCAAGGAAAGAGAGAGAATAGAAAAAGTGAGGTGAGAGAGTCTTTTTCTACTTTTTGTTACTTTTTGTTTTCTTGTCTTCTAGTGTATGTGTGAGAGTGTAATATTTAATTGAGTGTGAGAGAGGGTATTAATACCCTATAAAAACCGGCCCACTTATACTGTTAAGCTGGAGCAGTTTTTCGTCATTTACAGAAAACGCTCGTTATTTTACCCGGTTTAGGTACTATTCACTAACCGGGCCCGTTTTCCGGAATTCCCTCGTTTAATTATTTTTATTAGTTATTAAGCTTCCATAAATGCTTAATAATTATTATTTAATGATTTATTATTTTTATGGGTCTGTTTGACCACTTAAAGTCACGTTTTCGGGTTTTCCTCGAAAAACGTGCTCTAAATCTATTAGCGTTTTAATTCATTATTTGGATCCGTTTTCTTCGGGGGTTGTTCCCATATATAGTTTAGGCCTTGTTAAGCCTTTAGAATCCATATAATACGCTAACCGAGGTCTCATACCTCCTATGGTTATTTAACGCTTATTTAGCGTTTTTTCGCCTTTTAAGCGTTTCTTTATTTCTTTGGATTTATTTTCCTTACAATTATTAATTAGGTACCATTAGGCCCTTAAATACGTGTTAAGTTAATTTTAATCCCTATATTTAAGTTCGGGGTATTTCAAAACATACAAAGTTATTATACCACGAGTATAAACATTACAGTGACAGTATAATATTTAATGAATAGTTTTATTAATATTACCCGGTATTGCATGTTTAAATAACAGCGTACGGGAAGGGACTACTGAACAGGAGTTTGTCAAGCTAGCAGTTACTTGGTGAACGGTAGTTAATTGGGTGGTCTGAATGTCCTAAGGATTATCCTAAGGTCAAGACATTATGTGTTTAAATGTTTAAGAACGATATCTATGATTTTATGTGAATGATAATGTACATGGTATTGCTCAACTATTGCGTTGTATTTTATACGCGAATGTCTTGTGACTAAAAGTTATACATTTTTACTGGGAAAAAGACTAACTGACCTATAGGTATTATTGAACCTAACAAAGGTTGACTGTTAAGGTCTTAATTCAAATATTGGTTATTATGTCACTGACAAAAAAGGCTAACTTATTAAGAGAGGAATCCGGTTGTTTTGACTTTCTGGTTGCGCATTGTGATCACTACGAGAGACTTCAATGGGGAGTCACTCAAAGGAAATCCATCAGCCACATTCGGGGATGGCGGAATGCACTGCCGTTAGTGCACAGGTTCGACCGGATCGGTCAATGTATATATTTATCCAGGGCCATAAGGTCAGCTGGTAACGGTTCCTTTGGAACCCAGTGGACACACTGTCTATTTTCAACATTATTAAGGGTTGTCTTGACAGGACGCCTGAGGTAAAATTATTTGGAAAAAAAAGGTTAAATGATTGGTTTAAAGGATAAGAGTCAAGTGACTAACTAACAAGTACAGTTTAATACGCGTATCTTGTTTGATTATTGTTATGGTTTACTAATGTGTGATTATTGGATATTGTTGTGTGGTTATTGTTGTGTGGTTATTGGTGTTTGTGTACTATTGTACACTGGTTTTACAGGTGGATTGTTATGTGATTGTTAAGTGTTTACAGTTATTTCTGTTTATCATTATAAAACCGGTATTTTATGTAATGAATCTAAATTAAGATGGCTAAAAACACTTAAGGAATCCAAATGATTTAAGACTACATTTTAGCATACCAGCATTTCGATTGTTGAGCCCTTCAGTGGGCCAACATTCCAGGTTATTGTAAGAAGACTCAAGCCGAGTGTGGGACATGGGGGTAGCTGATGTGTTGCAGCAACACCTTTGGTTTATTTTGAATTGTAATAAAGAGATTGTGTATTTCAGTTAGTTGCTCGTTTAGTTTGGATTTGGTTTGTAATAATAGGAGTGCTCAGTATCTGTTCATCACAGCGTGTAGTGTTAAGGTTGTTGGATGGATGCTTTGTTACTCACAAGGGTGAGTAACGGCGTGTAACACCAAGGTAAATAGTTTGTTTTTCCGCTGCGATTTGCTATTTATTTGTGCTACGAGTTATGACGTCATACAGGTTTAGGATTAGGGGTGTTACAAATAGTGGTATCAGAGCGGAGTACCGCTCTGATGAAAAGATACTGAGTCTAGGACAATGAGCATAGGAATATTGGGATACGGGAAACGTCCGTGAGGATACGTGACTTAGAAACCCTAGGGATATTCCTATTGCTAGTAGTTAGCTTACGTACATGATTATGTTTTTGTATGACGGTGTAGCAACCGAGTAGAAATAATAATATACTATCTTAGATGTTGGCCAGCAAAGGACCACGAGGAGACAGCAGTGGACGCAGTAGCGAGATACCAGCGGATGTTCAAACAACATAGACCTAACAGCAGCCATGGCAACTTTCGCGCCGGAACTAGGAGTGCAAGTTACGGGAGCCATACCCCACCCGCCGCGGCCCGGAGAAACCAACTGGTTGAAGAGTGTTGCAGACGCGAGAGTACCAACTTATTCAGGGGAACCGGACCCCGCCGCACTGGAGAAGTTCATTGCAGAGCACCAGAAGGCGTTCAAGACTGTCAGAGTTTCAGAAGACCAGTAGGTCGACATCGCCGCATACAACCTGAAGGGTGCAGCTGACATTTGGTGGCGGACTATTGAGGGCCACCGTAGAGCTACACCGGACTTTGGATGGACAGAGTTTATAGAAGTGTTGCGGGAGAAGTACCACCCCGAACACCTAAAACAGAGAAAAGGCAGGAAATCAAGTCCTTAATCCAAGGGAGTCAAACAGTTGACCAGTACTACGCACGGTGCACCAGTTTGTTAAACTATATATCAGGAGTCGACTACTCCGACGGAGGAAGAAAGAAAAGGAAGAGTACTGAAGGAGATGAAGATGGAGCAACCTCTGGCGGTTACTGCAAGAAGAGGAAGAAGTTCTTTGAAAGGAAGAAGGGGTGGAAGGATTTCCATGGTCAGAAGACGAAGGAGCAGGTCCCTCGTCTGACAGGCCCAGCTATTGATGCTCAGCCACTAAGAATAGCACCACCTAGAGGCAACAAGGCAACCCGACGACGCTATCACTGTAAACGCTGTGGAAAGAATCACCCAGGCGTTGATTGCACGGGGAGAAAGGTGGAGTGCCGTTATTGTAAAAAGGAAGGTCACAGGGAGTATGAATGCTTTTCTAATCCAGGGAGTCGAGTATACAAAGGAGCTAGAGGTTCACAGAGAGCACCAGCTAATGAGGCGGGCGGACCTAGAGGAGGCCAGGCGCCGCAGAACAATACTTATACTACAGGACCGGGAGGACAGCCATCCCCATCCGAGATCCAGAAGGGAAAGGAGATAATTCCAGAAAGAAATGCCCTGTATTCAGTGGGAACTTCAGGCGCTGAAGCTAGCGCTTAGCGCGAAACCGGTAAGCCTAGAACCTAAACTAAATGCATGATGCATAAATATGTGTTTATAGTATCAGTCGATGAAACTTACATGTGATTAGTAAGTATCAACTTTAGAGAGACCTAACTTAGGTAATCTCTCACCTAATAGGATACTTTGATATTGTGTCCCCTTACCTATGAGACCGTGGTCACCTGAGCCTATGAGTGGAAGGTCGGGAATATCCAGGGGCATAATGCCAAGTACTTTGACCCGGTATGATCTTATGCAGAAAATACTTAACTATAAATGAACAAATAACTATTATGAGTGAATGTACAACATGGGGATAAGCCTTGGAGGATTTTATATTCCAGAATATTAGAGAGGATCAAAACTTAAATTATATGATGAGTATGGATAAGGATTGGGATACAAGTTGTAGCATTCTCGACAGGGAGATGATGCTGAGTTTTATATGGTGATAAGAAGAGGATGATAAGGCGAACAAAATTATTTTAAAGTCAGAGGACGCATTGATAGTGGAGAATCCAGATTAATGTACCATAGGATTAAGGGTATTAAATCGAATACAAAAACGAGTTTATCTATGGGATAAAGGGTGTGAGATAGTACAGCAAGAAATAACAAGTTAGTTTTACTTGGACTGCCGAAGGGCATTATCAACTGTCCAAACTTACAATAACTACAAATTATGACCTGCCTAAATGACGAGCAGATGTCATGAACGGAAATACATTAATTATATAAAATACTTAAGACTACAGGAACTGTCAAAAGAGCTCACTTAAAGAGCAAACACTGAAATTTTATGGGATACCCAGGCACCGAGCTTAACGCTCAGTGCGAAACTGGAAAAGCTTACAATCCCTTATTAACTCCGAGAGGAAATGGTGCAAAACCTTGAGATAAGACAATAGCGAAACAGGATCTCAAAATATATAACTAAACATCCATAATGGATAAGCACGAGTTTTAAAATACCTGAGCAAATACCAAGGGTCTCAGCTAGTACCAATATATACAACGCTGGACTCCCAACTAAAAAAAGGAGAGAACAAACCTTGAATATATATTTTCTAAAGTGGGGGAGAATTACCTAATTAGCACAACCAAATGCTATATATATAAATATAATTTGGAGGTTATTAACCTAAAACATTGAGAGTATTGATGCGTTTCAGAGGGCTAAAGTATCATTAAATATACCTACCCTATTTTAAGGCTATCGCCCTACACTATTCTTATGGTTCTATACGAGCATATGTCTTGTATGACAGCTCAATTTATGAATGTGAATTAAGATCGCAGTAAACCAACTAAGGTTAAAACATATGTAATATAAACTTTAGTATGAACATGGTAACGAATAACTCTCCTTGACACTTGCAATAAAGGCAGTGTAAGTTATATAAGAGTTTGAAACAATATATACACAAAAATGAGTGTAAATTAAAATGTAAAAGTAGGGAAACATACCCTTGGTTTGTAACCATTGTTTTACACGTAAACCATCCTAACGTTTTATGCTAAACCCGATGATTCTAAACCCTCTGTTTGTCACACCTAACCGACTTATTTTGGAAGCCATTGAGCTAGTGGATTAACCACGTTTCTAAGAGTTAGAAACAAACAATAAGCCTTGATTGTCCTATTACCAAACCGTAGGATTCAAACTGGAAACCCTTAGTTTGAGACGATACTAATATTAAGAGATACTTGACCTTGGCTGAACATATGGTTCACCTGATTTATGGAGTTTAGATGGAATAAGGAAAGCCAAGTTTTAAAGACGGAGGAAATAATACTTTATGGAACTATAGTTGTGGATGGAGTCATGAAAACCTTTCTTGAAGTCTAACTGTGACTGTCTTTGCTCCAACTGATGATAATCAAGTATAGGCAATAATCAAGCCCTGATAGGAGAAATACTAGATAAGCCTTTTAAAGAGAAGAGAGTATTCTAAAGTATGCAAGTCCATGACGGAATTTATTACTGGTATGATGGATTTAAGAGTTGAAGTGATTGATGGATATAGTTACTAGACAGTACGAGCCTAAATGCCTTAGTAAGAATCTACCTTTTAAGCCAAGAGGAAAAACTGGCTTCCCCGCTTGATGATTTGATCAAGGAATATAGTACCGGGGATTTGGGAATACACTAGATTCGAGTATAGGTTATAACAGATATTGGATTAATAGTATGGTGGTCAAGAGAAAATGTGTTACTCACCACGTCACAAAGTTTAATAAAATAAAATTTCGAAGATGACAATTATGTGATTGTTTGATATTTGACGTGGGAGGTCGAACTTGATCCTGGTCAGATCAAGGGAAAACCAAACACAAAATGGTGTGGAAGGATAGTTCAACACTGACGCTGACCCCGTCAGGGTTGGATGGTTCCTGAGACTCCTTACAAGTGGTCACAAATATTTCTGTGATAAATAAGTATTTATTCCTAATTTTAATAAAAAAAAAGTTTTAAATACAGTATATGAGTTGTGGAAGGTGTAAGTTAAGAGTTAAGTTGTCTAGGTTACCCCGAGGAGATTAGATAGCTAAAACAACCCCGCATATGTCGGAAAAAAATCAATTAGGAGGGAAATATTAACTATTATTATCCCATGAACCGTGTTAATAAACCAAATATTAGATCAAGAAAAAAAATTATTACCTATTAAAACAGTATTCTCTAGCTACCTTCTAAAATATGGCCAAATTGCCATCTGGAAGGAAAGACCGACTTCCATGTCTTTCTTTACAAATTCAAACCCGATATATTAAATAGGGACCTACCTATAAACATGGTAGAATATAAAGAGTATAAACATTATACTAATACTCACCAAAGTTGATTCACAACCACAATAACATGTTTAATTGAGGGGAAACTACATCTTGTTAGAAAACTTAACAGGAACCCTACTGTGGTCTACCTGATGAACAAACGATAATAATCGTGTATATACTACCAATAATAGGTGAATCAATAATATAAAGCAATCTTTCTGTAATATACATAAGATGCACGGCTCAACCGTAGCTCATACTTTACATCGAAAATGAAAGCCGTATATGGCGACAGTAAACTCAAATACCGGAATCACAAGATGATAACCTAAAGAAAGGGATTTTGAGTATGCCCCAATATTAATACAAGACCCGAGCGCCGAGGCGATTAATGAAAGTGTGTTATACACAAATAGTTTAGACAAGCCATGAAATAATATTGGCAATGTACAAGATAGTAGATCACCTTCACCCATACATACGGGATTCAAATATCAAAGCATACTAATGCACTAGAGAACATGTCAAAGAATATATAGATTCTTGAGGGCTACGCCTCGTAAACGGACAGAAGTCATATACTGACATCCATAGGAGAGACCGCGAGTTCGCAGTAGGCGATCGAGTCTTCCTTAGAGTTTCACCTATGAAGGGAATTTTTTTTAGATTAGGGCAGAAGGACAAGCTTAGCCCGAAGTATGTAGGACCATACCTTATTACGGAGCGAGTGGGCCCATTAGCCTACAGATTAGACTCATATGTTAAGATAGAGAGAGTGCACAGTGTGTTTCACATTTCTCAGCTAAAGCAATATGTGTCTCACCCATCGCATAACTTAGAACCCGAGACACTCAAACTAGATCCTACATTGAGATATGAGGAGACCCCAGTACGCGTTTTAGACTCCAAAACTAGGGAGACCAGGAACAAGACCATTAGAATGGTCAAGGTTCTTTGGTAAAACCATGACATTAAGGAGGCGACATGGGAGTTAGAAGACTCCATGCGAGACAAGTATCCAACAATTTTTCTTTCGTTTTGTTTATACTTGTAGGGGTACGTGGGCGTAACCCTTTTTAAGGGGGGTAGAGCACCACATGCGACTTGCATATCTGCAGTCTTTATTAGTTTCTTGTATGATTATTTGTGTTTGTTTGTTGCGCATGTGTGCAATTAATTAGATGGTTATGTCTTATGTGACATTTGGTTGGTTATTAGTATGTCCTATGTGACATTTGGTGATTAATGATATGTCCTATGTGACACTTGAATGATTATTTGTGTGTTCTATGTAACACTTGAATGTTTATGAAGCACTTAATTATTTTATAGTATATTTATATTTATTCCTACAATCACACAAGAGATTCACTACCAAGGGTTTACGCCTCAGCACTCTGTAGGACTGAGGATTTGGTATTGCACTTGTGCAGTGATGATCGAGTGGGATAGCTAGGAAGTTGGAACATGTATGGTTTTACAGTATTTACCAAGTACTTATACTATAATTACATGGATTATCATGAGTAAGAATATGTGTGTATGAATTGCATATACTTGGACAATAGATGGAATGTAGTAGTGACAATACAGTATCGACACCCAAGAATGATAAGTAGACAGGAGTAGATATGAGGAACTTGATTCCATAGGATGAACAAGTATAAGTTATGACTTCGGGACGAAGTCCTTTTAAGGGGGGTAGACTGAAATACCCCTAACATTTAAATAATTAAATATAAGTAAATAAATGTTATTTGAGGAATTATAAATATTATTGGAGGTTTATTAAACCCTAAGAAAACATATAAACACTTGGGCGTTAAAAACGCACCTAAACTCCTTAAGGTTAAAAACGTGCGTTAAAGCCCGACCCTAAGTTAAACAAGTTATATAAGCTATAAACTTCACATGAAGTTAACCAAACATCATTATTTAACATTCTAAAGAGAATTTCCAAGCTACTTCTTCAAAAATAAACAAAGAGCTCGGGGGGAATTTCTTAACGCTCCTTTTATCTCGGGAGTGCCCCTTTAGCCCGAAAATTGAGTTACAAGTTTATATAACCCTATATAACTTAATGTAACACCTTAATATATTATTATTGACTATAAAAAATGTCAATAAACACTTGGAACTCATAGCGACTAATTAATTCCTAGAAAAATTCTTAAAGCACAAAAACGCACCTTCGGGTGTCACAAAAATGCGTTTTACGCAAATACCTTGAAGCTTTTGAGGAGCCACGAGTTAGTAATCTTAAAAGTGGATAAAATGACCATCTAAATCAATTGATGGCAGTGCTAAAATCATAGCACAACCAGGGGCGATTTTTGAGACAAAAAAATACCTAAAATCAGCATTTTTACCTTAAAACTTTCACCTTTAACCATCAAATAAATGTACCAATTAAATGCTAGAACCTATTACACATATTAGTATGGTCTTAGTACAATATAATGTGACAGAAATTAGATGAAAAATTAATCCCTAATGACCTCTATTCCATGCGTGAGTTTATGCCTTATTTGGCTAAGTTTTGCAAAAACAATTGTCTTAGTAGATGATGAGTCATCCTAGCATGAATTATATGATATATAGCAATCCATTACAGTAAGGAGAAGCCTTCACAATCGTATAACCTGCAAGAAGACAACAAAGAAAAATTAGCATATGTAAAAGTAATGAAATAAAACACATGGCTAGAATCTACTTGGTGCAAGTTGCGTTACAAACAAAACAAAGCATGTTACTCTCCTAGGTGCAGCCGATTGGAATCAAAAAAAGAGGGAGAATAATTGTTGTCTAATTATTCAAGGAGACAGCTACCTAACTAAGAATATGTCTTGGTCAAAAGTTGACAAAATCAAATGGCCTAATATCACATGTGGCCGATTTTAACAAGAAAAAGAGAGGGCTAGTTTGCCTTATAAAATTCAATATAGAGTGACTACCTATCTAGCCATAATATGCTGTCTCCAATCATCAAAATAAGATGCCCCATTCAAGCCAATTTACGTGAGAAATAAGGAGAACAAGACAAGACCAAGTTGACATGCTATTCTAGTTAAGAAAATCAAAAGAAAATACACCTACCTAACTTGTATTGTCTTCTAGTTACAATTTTCAATCAAGCTCCATTAATTTCCTTTCAATCAATCGTATGCTAGTCTGGATGGAGAGACTTTAGTAGCCAAATTATGAAAGCAAATAATCAAATAACTAAAAGCAAATCAAAGAATGATGACAATAATTTCCAAGTGGATTCCTTTCATTCTTCCTTACCTTATTCCTACGTGAGCTTTAGACTTCATTCCTCCCTTGCTCACACAACCGAATGGTAAGCTCTCTTTTCTCCTCTCTTTTCTTCTTCTCTCCTAGCTTCAAGCTCCAACAATGGAGGTTTAAGTTCTAACTCCATTTTATGTCAAAATTCCTAGCTAATTCTACAAAACAAGAATCAAGTAGCAGATCTGTTCAAGAGGTCTAACTTCGGGAGAGATTCTGTAATTTTCAGTAAGTTATCTCGAAATCTTCCAAACATCAAAATTGTTCCTCTTCGAATTAGCTTTCCATACATATAAAGATCATTAATTTTCATGGTGTATTCCGTTCTGAGTGAACAAAAGAAGACGAAGTGGTTCACAGCAGAGAATCTGTTCAATAGGTCTCAGCTCGGGAGTTATTCTGAATTTTCCGTAAGTTTTCTCAAAATCTTCTCAACACAAAAGTTGTTCCTCTTTGAATTAGATTTCCAACCATATAAGGATCATTAGTTTTCGTGGTCATTTCAGTTCTGAGTGACAAAAACCGCAGAGAGTGCGCAATCTGGAAATTTCGGTAAGATATGGTGATCCTTATCTTCCTCCATATGGTGTCTATAATTAGTGGTGAATTCTAGAGCTTCTAAACCTATATTCTCTTCATCATTTCATGAAGGAAATCTAGATCTACAATCATCTCAAGGTCTACCAAAAATAATTTGAAAAATTCCTAAGGTAAACTCTTGTAAGATTACTCCAAATATTATTCATAAATCTTTGTTAGAAGTCTAACAAATGGATCTCCTAAATATATTTAAGGAGCCGAAAATTCTTCATCAAGATAGCATTTGGAGAGCTTGGAATTCAAGGAAAAATCAAGTACAAGAATTGTCTTGGTTTAAGGGGTAAGTTTATATAAGTAAGGCTTATTAAGTTTAAGCTTGATTTTAAGCTTCAAACTTTGGTATAAAAATTATGTATGACCTCTAAATAATTAAGGCCAAAAATATAAGGATTATAATGTCAAGGAAATAATTTATAACATATAAGGTAAGATTATTACCTTAAGGTATAAAATTTGTGTCACAAAAATTAATTAGGATACTTATATGGCCAAACCGAATTATCTATGAGTAAACGGTTCTATTTTGAGTTTATAATCATTCTAAGTCATTAACATAATTTTTAGAAGTGTTATATGGTTTATATACATTTATATGTATTTATTATAAGGTTTAAATCAAGTTTTAAAACTATATGGTAAAGGATATTTAAGCCGAGAATGAAATGTATTATTTAGTGATTTTCGAAATATATAAGTGTACTAACTTATATTATAAATTTTGAGAACATTAAAAATAGCTACAAATATTTAAATGGCTAGTTTAATAAGTTATGTGGCTAAAATATAAATTTTGAAAAGTTTAGAGTACAAATAATGAAAACCGAGAACATAAGGGGCTGTTTGATATATTTATATTATAATATATGGTTTGAATTAATATTATGAATTTTGGTGAATTTAAACAAGTGGTTAAGTGTTAAAATGACAAGTTATAAAGTTTTGGGACTATTTTGCAATTATTGGAAAGTATAGAGTATGGCCGAGAATTACTTATGATTTTATGGGTTTATTAAAGTATTAATTAAGAAATTAAGTCTTGGTCAAAGTGTTGACCAAAAACTTTAGGTTAAAATGATTTATGACATAAAATATTAAGTTTATAAAAGTTTTGGGGTGAATATGTAATTTATGGAAGTATAAAGGAAAAATAGAATATTAATATGGGCGGAAATATAAATTGAAGAAAGTTGTGGCTGTTTCGGCTATTTAAAGAAATAAAATATTAAAACTATAATTTATAAGTTAATATGTAACTTATATAAAGTTTGGGATTAAATTGTAAATAAAGGAAAGGTATATGTCAAGACCGAAAATAATTGAGGTCATATGTTAATTTATAAAAGTTAATATATTGATTTACAATTTCCGAAAATTAATATGGGTATTTAATAAATTATGAAAGTATATGGTTATTTGGTAAGTTGTAAAAATTATTGGGATCAACTATGATTACCGGAAATTATATGTGGTTATTTAGCAATTTGTTAAGTTGATGGGTATATATATAAATACCGAATTATTAAGGTTGGTTTGTAATTTATAAGGAAAGGAAGTAAAACTAGGTATATAATGTATTATGGTATATTAGGGAGTATAATATAAAGTTTATAAAATAATTTTGGTTATAATAAAATGACCAGGGGATATAATATAAAGAATAAGTAAAAATAATTATGGAGGTATGATTAATGAAATAAAGATATACAGTACAGTGGGAATTCATTATCACATGTGAATATCACATAAAATAACGAACTGTTGAACTACCTAGAGTCACTGTAAAATAACAGGGGGAAATAAAAGAACATACGAAGTTATTATACCACGAGTATAAACAATACAGTGACAGTACTATAATATTTAATGAATAGTTATATTAATATTACCCGGTATTGCATGTTTAAATAACAGCGTACGGGAAGGGACTACTGAACAGGAGTTTGTCAAGCTAGCAGTTACTTGGTGAACGGTATGTTAATTGTGTGGTCTGAATGTCCTAAGGATTATCCTAAGGTCCAGACATTATGTGTTTAAATGTTTAAGAACGATATCTATGATTTTATGTGAATGATAATGTACATGGTATTGCTCAACTATTGCGTTGTATTTTATACGCGAATGTCTTGTGACTAAAAGTTATACATTTTTACTGGGAAAAAGACTAACTGACCTATAGGTATTATTGAACCTAACAAAGATCGACTGTTAAGGTCTTAATTCAAATATTGGTTATTATGTCACTGACAAAAAGGGCTAACTTATTAAGAGAGGAATCCGGATTGTTTCGACTTTCTGGTTGCGCATTGTGATCACTACGAGAGACTTCAATGGGGAGTCACTCAAAGGAAATCCATCAGCCACATTCAGGGATGGCGGAATGCACTGCCGTTGGTGCACAGGTTCGACCGGATCGGTCAATGTATATATTTATCCAGGGCCATAAGGTCAGCTGGTAACGGTTCCTTTGGAACCCAGTGGACACACTGTCTATTTTCACAGATTATTAAGGGTTGTCTTGACAGGACGCCTGAAGTAAAATTATTTGGAAAAAAAAAGGTTAAATGATTGGTTTAAAGGATAAGAGCCAAGTGACTAACTAACAAGTACAGTTTAATACGCGTATCTTGTTTGATTATTGTTATGGTTTACTAATGTGTGATTATTGGATATTGTTGTGTGGTTATTGGTGTTGTGTACTATTGTACACTGGTGTTTACAGGTGGATTGTTATGTGATTGTTAAGTGTTTACAGTTATTTCTGTTATCATTATAAACCGGTATTTTATGTAATGAATCTAATATTAAGATGGCTAAAACGACTTAAGGAATCCAAATGATTTAAGACTACATTTAGCATACCAGCATTTCGATTGCTGAGCCCTTCAGTGGGCCAAACATTCCAGGTTATTGAAGAAGACTCAAGCCGGAGTGCGGGACACGGGGGTAGCTGATGTGTTGCAGCAACACCTTTGGTTTATTTTGAATTGTAATAAAGAGATTGTGTATTTCAGTTAGTTGCTCGTTTAGTTGGATTTGGTTTGTAATAAATAGGAGTGCTCAGTATCTGTTCATCACAGTGTGTAGTGTTAAGGTTGTTGGATGGATGCCTTGTTACTCACAAGGGTGAGTAACGGCGTGTAACACCAAGGTAAATAGTTTTGTTTTTCCGCTACGATTTGCTATTTATTGTGCTACGAGTTATGACGTCATTACAGGTTTAGGATTAGGGGTGTTACAAACTACTCCCTCGCGCACCAGCACGCCACCACCAGGTCACCGCCTGCCATCCTCTGATGCCCGTGACTCCGACCGTCATGCCTGCCCAGCGTCCACTGCCTGCAACCTCCAAAAGCCACATCCACCCCTAAATCCCTAATCTCAATTTTCCCCCACTTCCGGTTTTCGCCAATTTTGCCCCCAAAACTTGTCAATTTTTGCTCCATTAAAATCTACAAACACCAAGGTATGAGTTTTTGACCCTAACTTGTCAATTTTTAAAAGTTTTGCAAAGGTTCCACTTTGGTCCACATTAGGTTCGAACCAACCAAGCCTTAGGTGAAAATTTGTGATTTGTGCAAATTTGGTGATTGGGATTGCTTTTAATTGTTAATTATAAGGTAGGGGTGCAAAATGAGGTGAAAATTTTGGTGATGTGATGATTTTAGCATGCATTCTTGTGATTAATGCTTTATATCAAATTATGGCTAATTTATCGTTTTGTTGGCATGATCGGTGGTGCTAATACCGTGTAACTGTGGTGGGTTGATTAGCAACCATTTTTTTGTCTTTGAATGATAAAATACACAAGGTAGCACGTTAGCATGGTTAGGGATTCGGGTTGCTCAACATGTGTAAAATGGGGTGACTTATTAAATTGCTTGGTTAATTGTGAATCTATGGTTGAATTGTGGTATTGGGGTGCTATAATATCTGAATGCCAACCTTCGGGTTAGTTTTGTGGAGGTTCTTAGAACCGGGAAAGAGGAGAAAAACGGGGGAGACTATATATAAATATGTTAATTCTTTTGTTTTCCATTACTTTTACTATTGATTCTCTGTCCAATCACTTATGCTATCCCTTTTTAATTTCTAATGCTTCACTTTTTGTTATTTGTACCATTCTTCTTTTTGTTTTTTTTTCCTTTTTTCCTTTTCGTTTAACTGTTTTGCAGAACAATGGCTCACCGTCAACGCTGCACTGCTAGGAGATACGCCAACAAGCCCAGCTTGGAGGTGGGCTTCTCCAACCAAGGACTTATCGATGGCATCTTAGTCAGTGAAGATGCCAAGCACTGGTACAACTTTGACCGACTGCGAGAGATAGTCCGGGAGCGCTTTGTTGATTCTGCACTTGTCGTTAACTTACAGTTGGCTCCCTACTTTGAGTATCTGGGATGGAGCTGTGTGCTATCCATGGTAGGCTAATAACACCCAAGGGCGGAGCCAGCTTTCAAAACTTGAGGGGGCCATATTAGAATATTAGGGGGGCCATATTACATACTATATTGTATTATATATATTTTTCTATTAATTTTTTTATTTGGGGGGCCAAGCCCACCCAACTCAAGCCTAAGCTCCGCCACTGATACCACCCCCCTTGATCAAGAAGTTTTATGCCAATGCGACATTGGACAAAAAGCGGGGAGGTCACATCCTTTGTCAGTGGCCGTGGGATCACCACTCGGAGGTCGGACGTCCACCGGTTCTTTGAGCTACCTAACGATGACCTCCAGAACTTCTCCTACATCCATCATGAAGCCTAAACGACCACCGGCACCACTATCTTAACACTCTCCCAATCCAGAAGCGTCGCAAGAACCAGGACGGGACTGATGTCAGCCAGGGTCACTATGACCCTAAACATGGTGAGAGATCCGGTGAAGCGGATCATGCTTTCACTTATCCCATAACATCTAGCCCAGAGACAGCAAGGATCTGAATACCACCGACTACTATCTTATAGATTACCTGGTCGCGTCGGATCCAGACAAGCCACTCTCCCTCCCGGACCTTATGATGAGCCACCTCTGCCACATCATCGAGAAGAAGGACACCCAGCACTTGGGCTTCCCTTACTTCCTAGAGAGGCAGTTTTCTTGTTTTGGTGTGCGGCCCATGGAGGGTGAGGTGGTCAGCTCGCCTATGGAGCCCAGTGTCCCAAGAGCAGTTTGAAGGCGTATCAGCGCTAGATGGCTAAGCATCAGTGTCGCATGGAGGAGCACCAGCGCAGATGGGGGCCCAGATCCAGTACCATTGAGAGCAATTGGAGCGTGGTGGTCCCCCTCCTCAGTAGTTGTCCCATGATTGCATGTCGGCTTGTCGTTGTTTATCTGCACTTTTGTTTATCTGTTGACTCTCATTTACATTGTTGTCATTTAGATTTCGCACTTTCACTTATGTAGTACTTTATCTTCAACTCTAGTACCTTATTTCTTGCATTTCCAAATATTATGGTTTGGGACTCATATATGAGTCCCCCTTTTGGTATCTAACTATGGCCTTTTTTAGTATTCTTTGGAATCCCTTTTGCGCCTAGTTCTTTTTGGCTATGCATTGTTGATATATACCAACCGAACTGAAGAACACCCCAAAGTTGAGTTAGGAAACTCTTGCAAAATTTTTTCCTAGGATCTTTGACTCTTCCCTTCGAAGCTAGCACTTCAATGACCCCGGACACTAGCAAGTGTGGGGGAACCCCACCAACAACTCATCTTTATCAGGGGAGTACTAGTTCTCTAACCTTTTAACATGTACACAACGTATTACACTTTTTGCCTACTCCATGCTTCGTGCTTTGAAAAGGTCTTCTGTTTGTTTTCCTTGAGCTTTGTTTGAATAATGAGGACATTGTCCCATTCAAGTGTGAGGGGAAACAACCTTTTCTTTTGGTGCACTATTTAAATTCCCTATGCATATCTATAGCTTCCATGTAGGAGTTACATTTATAGTAAGCAAGTTTTTCTATGAATTCTTAGAATTTTCCACCAAATTTTTCAAAAAAGTCTCTCTTAAGGAGCATGTATTTGCGGTGCAACCATAAAACCTCATCATAGTGATTTTTTATTGATTAGGGGTTCTTTCTATCTTCTCATCTAGGGATTGCTAAGGGGTGCTTCCTTGGGAAAATTTCAAAAAGGAAATTGAGAGACACCATAGGTAACCAACAAATGAGAGTTGAGTGTTAATTAAAGCAAGACAAAATGCCAAATTATCTTCTCCTCATCTCTTGTTGCAAAAGTGAATCAAATGCAAATCTCTCTTTTTCCTTTTGTTTTTTCTCAATGCCATTCTTGAGAGAAGTTGGCATGGTAAAAGTTCTCCAAGTTCCATAATCTTTAAGAACTTGGAAGCACTCTGGATCATACCCCGAAACTCTATATTTTTTTTGCCCTAAGCATACCCATATCACCATGAATAGGTTGGTTGTACTCCTCTTGAGGTTTTTCACAGATTTTGCTCACATGAATTCAATAATTCATCTAAACACTTGCTTGCTTTAAAATGTTCCTTCTTGTTGTGGGTTCCTAGCTAATTTTGCTTGAGGACAAACAAATAGATAAGTGTGGGGGAGTTGATAAGTGGTGAAATAGTGCTACTTCAAGGTCTTTATTCACCTTCATTTTAATAGGTGTATAACTTATTTACCACTTTATGGAGTACTTTTGTGATTAATGGTGAACTTATACAGTTTGATCTATTGATAAGTAAAAGCTCATTTTGAGCATACTTTTGGGTTCTTTTAGAGCTAGTGAAGTGCATCAACAAATTCCCCATCTCTCAAGCTTTCCAATGTCACAAATGGAGAGCAATTCCGAGCCACAATGAAGATTCTAGGCCCCGCGCAAGTTAGAGAAAATTACTACTAGTCTCGACCGATCTTAGGACCGACCTTGGGAGGGTCGGTCCGACCTTGTCCAACTCTCCCGAAAGCTACTGGAATCGACCGACCCTGGGACTGGCCTTAGGTAGGGTCAGTCAAGCTTAAAAACACGCACGTGCTTCCTTCGTCAGTGGTCCAACTGACCCTCGAGACCAACCTTATGAGGGTCGGTCGGACGAAAAAATTGCCCAGTTTTGTGTTTTAAAAAGTTGGATTTGGGGGCATCTACATTCATTCTTCACTTCCCACAACTTCAACTAGAAAGAGGAGAGAGAGATGACCAAGAAGGAGAAAAGAAGAGAAGAAGACGAGGAAGAAGAAAGTGAAGAAATCTACATCCATTGAAGCTCTAGAGCTCCTCTAATGGCTAATTCTCCCTCTTCCCTTCTCTTTCCTTTATTAATGGTTGAGTAGTCTCATTTTGTATCCTATGAGGGGGTTTGACCCTAATATTGCTCATTGAAAGCTAGAAACCAAACTCATTGAATGCTCTTGTTTTATTCCCTCCAATATCAATTAATGCTCTAATTTAACTCTTATTGCAATTATGGTGGTTCCATTCAACATTTGAGTTTGAGTTTGGAATTTGACAAAAGGGGGATAAACCTTACCTTTTGCTCTCTTGGTTTTGGGGGTAAAATCTTAGGGCTATTATTTAAGAGTTTTTGCTTAATGTTACTTAGTGACTTAAACCTCTTTTTAATTAAGGGATTTGACTAATTAGGTAAGAATTGGGTTTCCCATGATTTAAGGATTCATGAATTGAACTCTAATAGACAATGAGATAATGAGTTATGGTTATGAGGTTCTTTGGGTGATTCCCCACTATCCTAGGTTGCTTTTCCACCCATTCCATCAAATACTCAATTTACTATTTTATTGCCTTTCCGTTTACAAACAACTAAGCTTGCCTTCGGTTAAACCCCGTTTACAGTTTTTATTTGCATTTTACTAAAGTACCAAAGATTTAGAAACCAATTTCCTTGAGGATCCGACATTTGTTAAATTGCAACGAATTGGGCGAACTTGCCCGTTTAGCTAAGTTTAATTACTTATGTTAGTTATTTTCCCAACAATGGGCTTGAAAACTAGCCACCTTAATCCCTTTGTCATCATTTGGGCCTAAAAGTGGAAAGTCATTTGTTGTAGTCCCCATATGTATAACTATAAATCATTCACATTATTCCTTATATCCCGATGTGGGATGGGGGTATTACACCATCTGAAACCCGGTTGCTGAAGATATTCTTCCTTTATTGCTACCCACCACAAATTCGCTTCACCTTTGTAGAAATAAACTACACACCCTACCATTCTCCCTACAGGACAGCTGATCGCTTTGAATAGCTTATCAAACTCTCGTATCTAGCCCTCCAGAAGCTGAGGGTCCTCATACCATGATAGTACTTAGGTTTCATCTCTGTCACTTGGTGCATGATGTTGGTGCCACCATGCTACCCCATGGCCATAGCTTGAACCAACTCTTACACATATGGTTCCATCTTATTTCAAGCAACAAGGCTCCTAAGTATACTAATTCTAGGGCTCTCAAGGGTGGCATTCACCAATATCTAACCAATTTTTATACTATATTCATCAACAAGCATCTAATTCATTTAAATCACACTTTTGGATGGCTCAACAATAGTAGGTGACACAAACTTGATTTTGCCTCATCATTTATGTAAGATAGTAATAGCATAATAACATAACACAAATAAAATGTTCCTCACTCTCAATCCCCATTATCTCATCCTAAATTCATTTTAGGTCCTAAATTCAATATTAGACATTAATCAAAAGTGTTCTTGCTCTAATACCACTTTATAACACCCTGATTTTCTAATCCATTTACATTACTAGTGACTAATAAACAAGTGTAAATTATACAACAACATAAGTCTTTAAACCTATAGGTGTTACCGTCACATTCACAACCTCAATGAATGTTAAGGCTTTTACCAACTTATACATAATACTTATACATATTACAACAATCTTACAAAAGTTTAAACCAAAATGTAGTCTAGGTGGAAGTCTCTACTCTCCCACTCGAGCTCTCATCGTTACAACACTTCAAGGAAATGATTCATCTTCACTTGTATCTGTGGTCATAGTTTCAAACAACACACATAAATGACCACATGGCACAAAAATAGAAAGTCATCAATGGTGAGTAATTCAAAGCTAACCATAGAAAATAGTGTACCAAATAAGTAATCAAACACACATAAAATACATTCCAAATTTTCCAAGACATATAATAACTTAAATATCAGCCAGTTTGAGTGTTTATATTATCCAATGAACTCCCATTTCCAACCATTCCAATTCTAGGGATAAATCCCTCATCATATAGGCGATCCAACTTTTCCAACCGCACTTTAGACCCTAAAGATTTGCACATCCTTATAGTACCTTTAAACTATAGTGTAGGAAAACCATAGAGTGTCCCAAGGAGCCCGTGGCATACCATGACCTAAATGATCATAATAATAAGACAACTGGTGCCAAAGTTCCAAATCCATCTATTTGGCCAGTTCAGTTCCACTTCCAAGTTCATTATTCATGCCATTTATCCTTGGTTAATCATTTAGTTTTTCCTTAGACAAACACACTTGGTTATGTAGACAAACACATAAGTTCAACTTAAGAAATAATATCAACCGTAACACATACTTTAACAACAAAGGTTATCCATTGCAATACAACACCACACCTTCCGACCATATTAATCAACCAACAACCTGAATAGTTTTGTAATTACAACAACAATAATAAACATCTTAGAACAAGGTTATTCAATCCAAATAAACTACAAAATATTCAGCCACAAAAGAAACAACCAATCAACCAAATTAGTTTTATGATTAGTTTAGCTCTTATTCATGTGATAAGATAATTAGAACACCCCCAAATGTTTCGGTAATATAGGATAAGTCTTAAAACACCATTTTCTTCTTTAGAAACTCTTTTCCAACTTGCTAGCTTAAAGCCCTTAAAAGACTAACAAATTTATATAGATGTTTAAGGATGGTTAGTCTTTGAAATTACCTTGGAAAAATGTAAAGAAACTCCTCCCAAGACCTCATAATCCCTTAATAGTAGCTAGAACACCTAAGAGTACTTAGAGGCTTGAAAGAGGATGAAGTATTGACAAGAGTAAGGCCTTTTATTTCTTCCTTGCTCTCGGTTGACTTCTCCCTACTACAAGGTGTAACACCCACCATTAATACAATCATTACCGTCCAATCTCCTCGTACTTCCAGATTCACGCAGCGGATAAATACTTACATACAGTGGGTGATACAATGCCGTTAGTCACCCTCGTGACTAACAAGGCTACTACTTCTACATACAGCATCGGTCTGATGGACCGGAATCCCGAGTACTACACGTCTACAACACATACTCCATTCATCAATCGAATACTACAATGTTCCATTCAACACTTTACTCCTTCATAAACCATACAATACAAAATACATAACCGAGTTTACTAAGTTCCAAATACAATACCATGATTCTTCCAAGTTCCTATGTACCCATTAAGAGTCTACCCACTACCCATTTCTCACAACTACTTGCTTCCTGAAACAAGGGTGTGCCACCGGTCTCTTACCTTGACCAAAACCGCTTTGGGTACCTGCACACTAAAAACGTTCCCCCGAGGGGGTCAGCTTTCGCTGAGCATGATAACCGCATACCCCGCGTACTAGTGAGGGTACGCCGACCACTTGGTCGAATACATGCGGTTCATTTTATTCATACATACATGCATACATGCTCTTATACATAACATTACAATACTTACGCAAGGCATACATACATACACTTCATTTCATACAAGGAGCACAATGTAAACCATCCAATACATACTTACCTTCTCCCGAATTACACATACTCATTACATACACAATACACAATACTTGTTAGCTTTATTGGTCCACCCGGGTTAATCGGGTGGAGATTACTCTTTTACTCATTACTCCATACATACGCATACATACTCATACTCATACTCATACTCATACATACTTGCTTACTTTCTCTTACTCATGTTAAGTCGTCGGGACCTCCGGCCCGGGGAACTACTCGGTCCCACCACCGGGATTTACTTGGTTCACCAATCCAGGATACTACCCATTTAAGGGATTTGGGCCGTGGACCAGTTTAAGAACCAGGAATCGGATCCAACCTCTTGTGTCTCCTCATCCTCACGCGTGGCCGAAGCTATATCGGACTTCTACTCATTCCAGTTTACTCACTTAAGTTAGGAGTTAGGTAGTTAGGAATTAGCAGAAGTCATTCATACAGGCCACATACACAATTACAATGCTTAATACACATTTATACGAAATACAATACAATGCTTAAGTACAATACAAGATTCGAATACAATTCATCATCATTCATATGTTTCATGAATTATACAAACTAGTGTTCAAGACAATAAATATCAGGAACAACATAAGTCAAGCACAGATAAGTGCAATATAGTCCGATTCATGCATTTATCTTATTTAGGTGATCAAATAAGCACACAAATCGGGGTAACCAGATTAGGATACAGGGCATGAAGAAATCATACCTTTCACCGTTGTACTTGTATCCCAACGTTCCTCCGGTGTTCACAAATCAAGTTCCTATGATATACATATAATTGAATGATTACTCTAATTCATGAACCTAATTCGATTACTCTTACATTTCCTAATTCATACTTACTAAGTCTTTACATTCTTTACACTTACATTTCATTTACTTTCTTTTCATTACTTATCCATGGTTTACTTACATATATATATACATATGTATAGGTGGGTATACATATATATATATACTAGTTATAATCCTATAGTTTTTTTTTGTAAGTTATGGGTCGTCCGACCCAGCGTCCGACCCAAGCCCTGGGTCGGACCATTCCAGTAGATTCTCGTCCTCTGAAATTCTCCCTGTCCGACCCAGCACTATTCCGTCCGACCCATACACCTCTGGGTCGGACCATTCCAGATTGTTTCGGGTCTGTTGTCCTAGCCCTGTCCGACCCACGTCCGACTCACCCTCTGGGTCGGACGGAGTCAGAAACTTCGACACCATAATTTTTTGCATGTCCGACCCATGTCCGACTCACGGCCCTGGGTCGGACCGTTCCAGAAAGATTTATTTTCGTTGCTTAAGCCATGTCCGACCCAGCGTCCGATCCAGGCTGTGGGTCGGACGGTAGTAGGACACTGCTATAGACCTTATTTTTCTTTCCCATTTTCACCCATTGTTTCCCCAATCCTCCTACATGTAATCCCACATGTTTTAGTGCCATTTAGGCTTCCTAAAATACCTCAATTCATTCACCAACCCCATTACTAAATTCATCAACCAATTTATACAATTTCCTCACTTCCTTTTAACACTTTCAACAGTTTTTATTCTCTTATGCTACAGATTTTCAAACTCCATTCTACCATCCATTACTTCCCAACCAATGCCACTATTAGCATCCCAAATACATTCCCAAGTAATTACACCATCTATACCCAAGTCCAACCTTCATTTACCAAGTCTTATACTCTAGTTCTTCCTAGTTTCTCCAAGGCAATCCAATACCCCTTGCTACAGATTTTATATCCTTTCATTCTCTTACCACAACTACTACTCCATAGTCATTAAACATCTCTACTAACTCCAATACACACCTTGGTTTTCCCGTTCACCAAGTCATCCATACATGTACATATTCCTACCAAAATTTTGCCATAGTTCCCCTACATTTCTTACTTCTCCACATATGTACTTTCTCATCAAACTCATTCCTAATCTAGCCAAACCACAAGGGTTCTACCAGCACACATACAAAATCTTAGTACACCATTACTTCCTCAATTACAATACCAATACATCGTTACTTCCTCAATCCACATTACTAATGCACATACACAATACACTTGGCTCTAAGGCCTACAATTCACATACTAGTTCACAAATACCCAAAATTTCACAATTACATTACCAATACACTCTTTGGGTTCTTTAAATTGGTTTACCCATT
The DNA here is from genome assembly GCA_023374045.1 of Limonium bicolor. Classification (NCBI taxonomy): domain Eukaryota; kingdom Viridiplantae; phylum Streptophyta; class Magnoliopsida; order Caryophyllales; family Plumbaginaceae; genus Limonium; species Limonium bicolor. The sequence continues at coordinate 67,032,623 of CM041782.1, read as the reverse complement.
CCCATTACTCTAATGCATTAAATTTAGCTTTCAAGAAAGAGCTCTTACCTTAAGCTCTTATTTCCTTCATTCCCTTTTCAATTCTCTTCTTCCTTTCTTCCTTGCCCAAATCGGCCACATTGGGAATGGAGTTGCCAAACTCCATTCCCATCACCCAAGGCACATAAAATACATGTAATTAATATACTAGCCCCTTAATTAATGGTAGTTCATAAAATGTTTAGAACAAGATTTCTAGGGTTTACCTTTGGAGTGTATTAAGAGGGGTTTTAGCCCTTGGATCGACAAGGTGAATCCACCACCATTGCAAGGTTGGTATTATGCTCAAGAAAAAGAGAGAAAACAAAGCATTAAAAAGAGGCAAAAATCGGTTATGAAGTAAGGTGGGGAAAAACATGAGTTTTTCATGTAGATTTTTACCTTGTTGGAAATAGGAGACTCCAAGCTCCATAATGGTACGCTTTTCTCTTCAAATGGGGAAAACCCATGGAGATGAAACTCATCCTTTTCGAATTTTGAAAAGAGAATGATAGAGGAGGATGAGAGGAGTTCAAATATGTAGTTATTTTTACCTTTGGAGTTCAAATGAAGCTAGAGCATGTTGAGAAAGAGGAGAAGCCATGGGAGGCTTGTGGAGCTCCATGAAATCGCCCAAACCAGAGAGAGAGGAGGGAGAAATCGGTGGAGGGGAGAAAAGAGAGAGATGAGTGAGTTGTGAGAGTGAGGTGAGAGGAAAGGGCATAAAGTAATTCTTTTACTTTATTGCTTTTTGCTTTTTGGCTCTCTTATTTAATTAGCTAGTTACATGTGTGTGTGAGGGAGTTATTTGACTCTTTAAAAACCGGCCCCCTTACAGTATACTAGCTGGAGCGTTTTTCGTCTTTTACAGAAACGCTCGTTATTTTACCCGGTTTCGGTACTATTCACTTACCGGGCCCGTTTTCCGGAATTTCCTCGTTTAATTATTTTTATTAACTATTAAGCTCCCATAAATGCTTAATAATTATTATTTAATGATTTATAATTTTACGGGTTCGTTTGACCACTTAAAGTCACGTTTTCGGGTTTTCTTGAAAAACGTGCTCTAAAGCTCTATTAGCGTTTTAATTCATTATTTGGATCCGTTTTCTTCGGGAGTTGTTCCCATATATTATTTAGGTCTTATTAAACCTTTAGGATCCGTATAATACGCTAACCGAGGCCTCATACCTCCTATGGTTATTTAACGCTTATTTAGCGTTTTTCGCCTTTTAAGCGTTTCTTTATTTCTTTTGGATTTATTTTTCCTTACCAATATTAATTAGGTACCATTAGGCCCTTAAATACGTATTAGATTAATTTTAATCCTTATATTTAAGTTCGGGGTATTTCAATCTACCCCCCTTAAGAACTTTGTCCTCAAAGTTGTTCGAGGTTATGGGATTACTATACTTACTCATTCATACCCGTCTATGCCAAAGGTTGTACGTTCCTCCTCCTTACAATTCCCAAATCCATCCCTCAAGGTTCCTACATACCATACCATACCAATATACAATAGTTACTCCAATCCGCACTACTACTAACTATCCGGTTCCTCATTACAACGTTCATACATACCTACAGTGCAAAGCTATTCCCCAAGCAATGCAATACACATACGATCCCTCAGGCACCAAGGTCATCTAGACCTAGGATTCCTCTATGTCCCGCTGCCCTTGAAATAATACAACATACTACCTTACTATCTTCTTCGGTACACACTTCTAGCAGATCCTCATTCTTCATACTAAGGAAATCCTTTCACCACTACCAATTAAAATTTTCCTAAAACACAAACTCCCAATTCCAATTTATATTCATTACTTCTATCCTACGTGATTCTTGTGACCACTTGAGGGGAGCTTCAAGAATCATTCGACCCTGATGTGATCAGCATCAGTGTTGAATTATCTTTCCACCCTAATTTGTGTTCGGTTTCCCTTGATCTGATCAGGATCAAGTTCGACTTCCCACATCAGTTTCAAACAACCAAATAATTTGATTATGTCCATTTTCTATCTTTTTACTCTTCTAGTCGTGATTACAAATTCATACATCTCCAAGGGATGGAATTTAGTCAATCCATCATCCTCACTCTACTTCCCAAATACTCTACTCTGAGATTCAATACCTAAGTGCTCATTTCATCAACTGTTACTACTTCCATTCACTATTCTCCTTCATCTCAAATATTCTAGCTAAGGACTACAGTACTTATGAAATTCAGTTGTTCTCAATTCACTTCAAATGACGTACTTACGAATACACTACTCATGGCTACACTCCTCTACTACTCTTAATCAATTCGTACCACTTCTTTAAAGGTTACAATACTTGTGGAGCTCCGTCCACTACTCATTACTCTTCTTTACCAATACTCTTACACTGGGTTACAAGATGGGTATATTCGCCCTTATGGTATTTGCATGTCTAATGCTTAGTTACCACAATTTCACTATGAATGGATACGTATGTTTATATAACGTAAGTACCACTCATCGAATCGATTATCATTTGTGCTATGCACATTATAGTTTTATGTGTTTTATTTATAAAACTTGCATTAAGCGGTTTTCGCTCTACCCCCCTTAAAAGGGATTACGCCCACGTAATCTCCCATATGTTATTATTGAACATCGGTTACTAAGTTCGGGCGTTTGTGAAGCATTTTAGCTTCATTACGGTTCATTATATAATGTACTTTGGTCCAAGGGTCTTAACCATACCAATGGTTCAGTCCTTGTACCAATAATTCCTATATGAGTTTATTTAACTCACAATCAGTTTGGTTCTAGCCTATTAGGCTTTAAGGCATTAATAGCCATTCTACTATACTTACTGGGTGTATTACATTCCTTAGCTAGGGCCCACTAGCTTCTGCGCGGCCCTGATAACCTTAGTGCTTAATTCACTCTTTGGTTATTATAGATGTGTTACTCATCGCCTTTCTATCCCTTTATTATGGGAATAAGGTTTACAAACAAGTGTGGTATTCTTTTACCGCCTTTGAACTCAACGAGTTTAGATTGTAACCAGCTTCCTGGTAATCTATTATACATACTATCCGTACTCTCACGATTATTCGCTAAGTTCTTCCAACTTATTGTTGGGCGAGGCTAAGCCACTATCTAGTTATAGTGCTTCCTCTGTTGTCAATAGCTTCTGGATTACACCAGTTCTTCTGGTTCAGTACAAGTGTTCTTTACTTGTATGACCTTGCATTGATATGCGTCGGTCCTAGTGACTTTCTTAAGTCTCCTTTCACCTTTTATTCCAATGGAATTCAACATCGGTGATTGCTAGTGTGTTTTACACTCTTCGTGCTTCTTTGGCCTTAGGCCATGTTTGTTGGTGAAAAGAAGGGTTTACTACAGTTTACATTCTCCATATCCTTAGCCATCCCATTAGATCATTAGCTGCACAAGTGCAATACCAAAACACTCAGTCATACAGAGTGCAGAGGCGTAAACGCTTGACAGTAAGTCACTTATGTGATAGGAAAGGATATTTATGCCTGTCATCTCGTACTTATACTCCATGTCATTATTGCTACTTCCTCATATCGGTCGCTTGTTGCGCACCGTATTCTTACTCATTATACAACATCGTTTTTACTGTTTTGTTACTGTGATAGTTCCTCTTTACTCATTGCCATTGTCATTGGCACCATTCCCTTATGGTATAAATACCCTGGGGTTTCCAATTTTCGTGTGTATGACGGTTGTTGTAGCATACCGCAATATTAATATCCTCCCAATGTGGAGATGTTCTTCCCTTTTTGGTTTCATGTGTAGGTTAGCTTACCTCACATTCCATCATCATCTATGATACAATTTACCAAGTATCTTGGTTAACCAAGGATGAGATAACTCATCGGGTTATAAGCTCTCTTGAGCGTTAGTCATTCGTGATGTTCAATGTGTATTCACATTGATTGTTTTGATTATTATTGCCTTTCAGTGCTGAGGATTGGTTATGGGTTCTAGCTGTGTAGTTCTACTCGTATGTGCATCACCGGGACACCCCAAGAACTTCAAGGGTTTTCTGGTCCCGTTCTATCATTGATAGATAAAGTTCTTGTTGAGAGGCTTGTCTCCACTCATAGATCTCATGACGCGGTTCACCATGTTGGTGTTTATACAATGGTTCACACATGCTTAGGTGCACGTGGTGTATGCTTACTCCTTTACGTCGTAATGGTTTGGAAATCTCATTTCCTTATCCCATCGCCCCTTGGTAATATCTATTGCGTAGGTTTTATTGTTATGGTAGATGGAAGCTTTTACTAAGGGCTCACATCTCCACCACATCGGTGGTCTTTGGTTAACGAGGGTACCTTCCCTTGGGTTTCTCGTAGTGTCCAAATATGGACTAGGCCAATGTTGGCATTATCCTGGTTCTTATGCCTCTGTGTTATTATTGCTACCGAAGGCATGAGGGGTAATTAAACTCCGTCAACTGTATACTAGACTGGTGCTCTAGTGACAGTGACACTGAGGTGGCCATTACTCCAAGCCACTCAGGATGTTGGGTTTGAGCTGATGGTCCAGTTGTTGATTTCTTGTCGTATGAGACAATATCTCTTGCAAGTCTTGTTATCAAATGGTGTGGGTACGCAACAATCAGGGTTTACATAACATAGTTGGTTGATGGCTTTTAAGCCGTATTGCTGCGAGCTATGCTCTTGCAAGCTACTTATCCTGTTTCCACTCCTTGTATACCATCACAGGATGGAGATATTGCTGGGCTCCGTGGTAAGTCGTGACATCACGCTTTCGTTCATAGGAGGCCTTTTTAGGCAAATGGTATTAATAGGTGCCTCTCAGTACCTTAGGGCATTTCCTGTTAAGTGAAATCCCTTCGGTGTCCTAACTGAGTGTTCGTTTAGCTCCACGTGCTATATCATTACGCTTGTTCAACTGTGTTAACGCAGACACCCTTCAAGGATCGCTCCTGGGTGTTGGTAGCTGTGCCGTTACATCCGGCTAATGTTTATAACATGTGTTGTCTCTATACCGTCTTATGGTATTGTATTAAGCTATTCCCTTTAGGTTTTTAACGTCTCCCTCGTTGGGTAGACCGTTACACCTTCTCCTATTGTTCTTGACTAGGTTTACATTCTTTTCCAATGATAGATTTTTTTTATGGTGATCTTGTGATTGCTCTTGGGAGTTCTGTCCCGTTTGTCAGCATTGTGGTGTTCACGTTAGGCAACTGCCTTTGTGTTGAGGCTGGGTATGCTTTCCAGCTGTCATTATTTGCTTGATGTCTTTGAGACATACCAATGTCTATACTTATTAGTTTATGCTCTTTGCACTTCTTAGTCTTACTCCTTATCTTCCGATGGATTCTCTGAGTTCCTTTTACTTGATTGACTGAGGTATCCAGCTGTTCTGTTTGAACTTACGATGGTAGAGGTTATCAAATGTTGTCCGGCCCCGCAGCCCGGTCCGAACCGGCCCGAAAAAAGCCCGACAGGCCCGACCTGATTGGGCTTCCGGCGGGCCTGGACTAACCAGGCTACGAATAAAAACCGGGCCGGGCCGCGGCACATTTTTTGAGCCCGTGGCAAGCCCGGCCCGGCCCGATTTTATATTATTATTTTTTAAAATGAAATATACTATTTAATTTTATTTGATTTTTATATATATATACAAAAATTATATATAGTATATAATTTTTAATAAGATTATATATATAATATAGAATCTATATTAAAATTATATTTAAAAATTTTTAATTGCATTTATATAAAAATTAAAAAACCGGGCCGGGGGGCGGGCTTCGCAAAACCTGGAAAAAACCGGGCCTAGCCCGCACGCCCGAACACGTAAAAAACGGCTTGGTTTTTTAAATAGGCCCGACGGCCTAAATTTTCCTTTGGCCCGGCCCGAACCCGCCCGCGCCCGACACTGATCAGCTCTATGATGGTCCGTAGAACGGAGTTGACTACTTACCCCGTGTGTCGTACACTACGGTATACATACATGGGGTACCATGTTGGTACGTTATCACTACCTAACTATATGTCAGGCCCGCAAGTCCTCCGAGTGCGGTTGTCCCACATCCCATAATTGGGTACACTGGGTAGTGCTCGTCACGCCTAGGGAATTATTCTATTGTCAATCTCCTTGTACATTCTCTTATACTCACCGTAGCTTGTTGGGTTCGGTTTTTAAAATCCAAGGTTTGAAAAGAAAGGTTGTGGTGTGAAAGAAAAATTTGGGTTTTAAATCATAGTGCGGTGTTAAAAGAAGTTTCTAATGGCAATAGCCATGTTGTGGTCTTGACCATGTACGTCTTGCTGTCTGGTATGTCCTTAATAAATGGTCAGGCAGTTAGGCCTTCCAAGGTTGATTCTTCTAGCTTTCGGATTTATGATCCGATAGCGTTCATTGCAATTACGGTACATTACTAGTACCGGTGGTAGTAGAGTTCCTTTACATATTCTGTTCTTACTGCACTTGCCGTGCAAGGCGTGGTACTGGTGGTTTTTGGGTAAACCTATACCGTCTTGGTATGTTCCCCATTGTATTTATAGTCTTGCTGACTCTTCCCTTTATCATATTGATCTAGTTTGGGATCTCGATCCTTTTGAGCAGCTTCTTAATGATCTTGACATGGCGTCTAGATCTGGGTACTTCTCCAATCCTTGGGATCCTTAATTATCGTTTTGGTTTTCCCGTGTTGCTCGTTCCTACACATTTGTTGTGGTTACTGACCTGGTTGATTTAGGCACTACTGTTGAGTTGCTTCAGATTATATCTTGTGAATGTCCTCGTAGCTGGTGTAAGCATACTGCCAGGTATTGTAACCTTCTTGCGTTGTAGTTTTGGAGTTAACCACTCCTGACTATGTCTAATCATTGGTATACCATTGGTGGTATTATCTAGCTACTGCTGTCCCGCAGACTTTTGTCTCGGGTTCCATTACTGCTCCTTTTCCATTTCGTTGCACGGTTAGTGCTTCCTTTCCTGCTGCTGGTTTGATTAGCTAGGTTTCGTGACTGCTAGGCATGTCGCCCCATGCTGTTGTAAGTTGTAGCCTCCTTATGGTTGGAGTGCTCCTATCTAACCGCCATTAAGTGCGGATATTGTTGTTCAACACGGAATCCATTTCCTGGACTTCCAATTCTTGGAGTCGACTGTGTGTCAAGTTCTTTCCTCTTAGGTTATCTCACTACTGCCAGATCGGGGTTTTCCCGAGTATGAGAGGTCTTTCCTTCTCTCTGGCATTCTTTCCCAAGTTATACAGTGGGATCATGGAGGCGGTCTGGTATTGTAGGTATCCGGTACTCACCGGTAGTTCCTAACTAGCATATCTCTATGCTAACACTCAGCCCTTAGCCCTAAGCTCTAATTCCTAACTCGATATTCCTAAACTCGGTATTCCAGTCATCAGAGTGATACTTCGCTCTGATACCACTTTTTTGTAACACCCCACCATTAATACAATCATTACCGTCCAATCTCCTCGACTTCCAGATTCACCAAGCGAGAATACTTTACATACAGTGGGTGATACAATGCCGTTAGTCCCCTCGTGACTAACAAGGCTACTTTCTACTACAACATCGGTCTGATGGACCGGAATCCCGAGTACTACACGTCTACAACACATACTCCTTCATCAATCGAATACTACAATGTTCCATTCAACACTTTACTCCTTCATAAACCATACAATACAAAATACATACCGAGTTTACTAAGTTCCAATACAATACATGATTCTTCCAAGTTCTATGTACCCATTAAGAGTCTACCCACTACCCATTTCTCACAACTACTTGCTTCCTGAAGACAAGTTGCCACCGGTCTCTTACCTTGACCAAAACCGCTCGGGTACCTGCACACTAAAAACGTTCCCCCGAGGGGGTCAGCTTTCGCTGAGCATGATACCGCATACCCCGCGTACTAGTTAGGGTACGCCGACCACTTGGTCGAATACATGCGGTTCATTTTATTCATACATATATGCATACTGCTCTATACATAACATTACAATACTTACGCAGGCATACATACATACACTTCATTTCATCAATGAGCACCAATGTAAACCATCCAATACATACTTACCTTCTCCCGAATTACACATACACATACACCATAACTTGTTAGCTTCATTGGTCCCCCGGGTTAATCGGGTGGAGATTACTCTTTTACTCATTACTCCTACATACTCATACATACTAACTCATACTCATACTCATACTCACTCATACGCATACTCATACTCATACTCATACTCATACTCAACTCATCTCAACTCATCTCATACTCATACTCATACTCATACTCATAACTCCTACTCATACTCATACTCATACTCATACTCATACTCATACTCATCTCCATACTTTGCTTACTTTCTCTTACTCATGTTAATCGTCGGGACCTCAAGCCCGGGGAACTACTCGGTCCCCACCACCGGGATTTACTTGGTTCCAATCCAGGATGCTACCCATTTAAGGGATTTGGGCCGGGACCCCGTTTAAGAACTAGAATCGGATCCAACCTCTTGTCTCCCTCATCCTCACGCGTGGCCGAAGCTATATCGACTTCTACTCATTCCAGTTTACTCACTTAAGTTAGGAGTTAGGTAGTTAGGAATATGCAGAAGTCCTTCATACAGGCCACATACACAATTACAATGCTTAATACACATTTATACGAAATACAATACAATGCTTAAGTACAATACAAGATTCGATACAATTCATCATCATCATATGTTTCATGAATTAGACAACTAGTGTTCAAGACATAAATATCAGGAACAACATAATCAAGCACAGATAAGTGCAATATAGTCCGATTCATGCATTTATCTTATTTAGTGGCAAATAAGCACACAAACGGGTAACCAGATTAGGATACAGGGCATGAAGAATCATACCTTTCACCGTTGTACTTGTATCCCAACGTTCCTCCGGTGTTCACAAATCAAGTTCCTATGATATACATATAATTGAATGATTACTCTAACTATCATGAACCTAATTCGATTACTCTTACATTTCCTAATTCATACTTACTAAGTCTTTACATTCTTTACACTTACATTTCATTTACTTTCTTTTCATTACTTATCCATGGTTTACTTACATATATTATATCATATGTATAGGTGGGTATACATATATATATATACTAGTTATAATCCTATAGTTTTTTTTTTTGTAAGTTATGGGTCGTCCGACCCAGCGTCCGACCCAAGCCCTGGGTCTGACCATTCCAGTAGATTCTCGTCCTCTGAAATTCTCCCTGTCCGACCCAGCACTATTCCGTCACTCATACACCTCTGGGTCGGACCATTCCAGATTGTTTCGGGTCTGTTGTCCTAGCCCTGTCCGACCCACGTCCGACTCACCCTCTGGGTCGGACGGAGTCAGAAACTTCGACACCATAATTTTTTGCATGTCCGACCCATGTCCGACTCACGGCCCTGGGTCGGACCGTTCCAGAAAGATTTATTTTCGTTGCTTAAGCCATGTCCGACCCAGCGTCCGATCCAGGCTGTGGGTCGGACGGTAGCAGGACACTGCTACAGACCTTATTTTTCTTTCCCATTTTCACCCATTGTTTCCCCAATCCTCCTACATGTAATCCCACATGTTTTAGTGCCATTTAGGCTTCCTAAAATACCTCAATTCATTCACCAACCCCATTACTAAATTCATCAACCAATTTATACAATTTCCTCACTTCCTTTTAACACTTTCAACAGTTTTTTTATTCTCTTATGCTACAGATTTTCAAACTCCATTCTACCATCCATTACTTCCCAACCAATGCCACTATTAGCATCCCAAATACATTCCCAAGTAATTACACCATCTATACCCAAGTCCAACCTTCATTTACCAAGTCTTATACTCTAGTTCTTCCTAGTTTCTCCAAGGAAATCCAATACCCCTTGCTACAGATTTTATATCCTTTCATTCTCTTACCACAACTACTACTCCATAGTCATTAAACATCTCTACTAACTCCAATACACACCTTGGTTTTCCCATTCACCAAGTCATCCATACATGTACATATTCTTACCAAAATTTTGCCATAGTTCCCCTACATTTCTTACTTCTCCACATATGTACTTTCTCATCAAACTCATTCCTAATCTAGCCAAACCACAAGGGTTCTACCAGCACACATACAAAATCTTATTACACCATTACTTCCTCAATTACAATACCAATACATCGTTACTTCCTCAATCCACATTACTAATGCACATACACAATACACTTGGCTCTAAGGCCTACAATTCACATACTAGTTCACAAATACCCAAAATTTCACAATTACATTACCAATACACTCTTTGGGTTCTTTAAATTGGTTTACCCATTACCATTACTCTAATGCATTAAATTTAGCTTTCAAGAAAGAGCTCTTACCTTAAGCTCTTATTTCCTTCATTCCCTTTTCAATTCTCTTCTTCCTTTCTTCCTTGCCCAAATCGGCCACATTGGGAATGGAGTTGCCAAACTCCATTCCCATCACCCAAGGCACATAAAGTACATGTAATTAATATACTAGCCCCTTAATTAATGCTAGTTCATAAAATGTTTAGAACAAGATTTCTAGGGTTTACCTTTGGAGTGTATTAAGAGGGGTTTTAGCCCTTGGATCGACAAGGTGAATCCACCACCATTGCAAGGTTGGTATTATGCTCAAGAAAAAGAGAGAAAACAAAGCATTACAAAGAGGCAAAAATCGATTATGAAGTAAGGTGGGGAAAAACATGAGTTTTTCATGTAGATTTTTACCTTGTTGGAAAGAGGAGACTCCAAGCTCCATAATGGTGCGCTTTTCTCTTCAAATGGGGAAAACCCATGGAGATGAAACTCATCCTTTTCGAATTTTGAAAAGAGAGAATGATAGAGGAGGATGAGGGGAGTTCAAATATGTAGTTATTTTTACCTTTGGAGTTCAAATGAAGCTAGAGCATGTGGAGAAAGAGGAGAAGCCATGGGAGGCTTGTGGAGCTCCATGAAATCGCCCAAACCAGAGAGAGAGGAGGGAGAAATCGGTGGAGGGGGAGAGGAAAGAGAGAGATGAGTGAGTTGTGAGAGTGAGGTGAGAGGAAAGGGCATAAAGTAATTCTTTTACTTTATTGCTTTTTGCTTTTGGCTCTCTTATTTAATTAGCTAGTTACATGTGTGTGTGAGGGAGTTATTTGACTCTTTAAAAACCGCCCCCTTACAGTATACTAGCTGGAGCGTTTTTCGTCTTTTATAGAAAACGCTTATTATTTTACCCGGTTTCGGTACTATTCACTTACCGGGCCCGTTTTCCGGAATTTCCTCGTTTAATTATTTTTATTAACTATTAAGCTCCCATAAATGCTTAATAATTATTATTTAATGATTTATAATTTTAACGGGTTCGTTTGACCACTTAAAGTCACGTTTTTGGGTTTTCTTGAAAAATGTGCTCTAAAGCTCTATTAGCGTTTTAATTCATTATTTGGATCCGTTTTCTTCGGGAGTTGTTCCCATATATTATTTAGGTCTTATTAAACCTTTAGGATCCGTATAATACGCTAACCGAGGCCTCATACCTCCTATGGTTATTTAACGCTTATTTAGTGTTTTTCGCCTTTTAAGCGTTTCTTTATTTCTTTTGGATTTATTTTTCCTTACCAATATTAATTAGGTACCATTAGGCCCTTAAATACGTATTAGATTAATTTTAATCCTTATATTTAAGTTCGGGGTATTTCACAAGGCTGATCTTTTCTTTACTCGCTTCCTTTCCTTTTTCGTTTAGTATGAGATGTGTTAAGAAGTGAATGATGAGTTGAAGAGATAAGGGGTTAAGAGGCTGGCTCCCCTTTCCTTCCGTGTGAAGCAAATTCATAAGCTTGTGCCAACCATACTCCACATGCCAGAATCCTATGGGGCCTAAGGTGTGGCTTGCTAGGCTGCTGAAAACTTAATAAGCTGGTTGGACATGGGTGAAATCGGCTTCCTCCTCCTTGGATGTATGTTTCATCAAGTGATGTCATAGGTTAATGCTACCTCCTACATGGATGTGTGCTTTAGAAAGTGGTGTTCTCATCTGGTTGGACCTACTGCTCTCCTTGGGTGTTTGCTTACTATTGGACCTTAAGGTGGCTGAATGGTGGCTGAAAGGGTGATAAATTGGTTTCAACTAGGATGGTGACTAGGCCTCTATTAGTTGCTCTCTTACCACCTCATGCTTGCTTGCCACCTCATGCTTGCTACCATCTCATGCTTGCTGCCACCTGATGCTTGCTGTCTCCCAAGCACCAACATCACCTCCTTGCTTTGTTGCCCTAATTCTATTGGAGCATTCTATCATAATACTTCTGAAAGAGTGCTTTAAGGGATGAACAAGCTAGGCCCCCTCTTTACTAATATAATGACACCCAACTAGCCTTTAAGGAAGTACTTTTGAGAGAGAAAAACTATGATAAGACGGTTAATTATGGAGATCATTTTTAGCCTTGTGTACTTATGCTAATATTAGGGTTTAAAGGTGATTTAAGGCTTATTAGGACTTAATTGACTTAAATCGATGTGTATGCCACTAATAGGACTTACTTAAGACATTAAGGATTCATTTAGGTTTATTTTATCTACCTTGATCATGGTTATAAGCTTGACATATTTTAATAGTAGTTGGGTGCACCTACAGTTTATTTGGCAGCGAAGGAGAGGTTAGTGTTGCAAAGGGACATGCAAACCAAATAGAGGAAGAAAAAGATGAGAACTAGTCATCTTAAGCGCCAAATCAGAACCCAAAAATTAGAGTTACATTTCCACCCAAAACTTTAGATTTATAACTGACAGGAAGAATAAAGGAGAGAAGTCAAGAGTAGGGATACATACCAAGCCACACTGGAGATTCTAAGGAGATAAGAGGATAAGGTTCTCCTTTTGAATATCTACAGATAAAGTAGAGAACAATGCATATCCATCTGCAAAACATAGTAGTGAAGTCGACAGAAACGGGGTTGTTGAGAGGAGTAAAAGTTCTACCTAAATGAGAAAAAATGTGGAAATTGGAGTCAGATGAAGCAACGCTTTTCACCCATAGTGGGTAAATTATTGCTGAGAAGGAACACATAGTACAATTGACGAGATTTAGAAAACAAACATGCCAATTGCCAAATAGAAAAACAAGTCTAACGCTTTGTTCAGCATGACTGTTTTGGCAGCATATTTGCAACATATTTGGTAGTAGGTTTGCGCTGGCATATTTACTGGCAGGTTTGCGCTGACATATTTGTAGTTGTTTTGAAAACTGCAGTTTAGCAGTGCGGCATATATGCAACATATTTGGTTAAGTTTGTTATATGTAGTGCGTTTACCGTTTCTGTATTACAATTACAATTTATTATATTACACTACGTAACTTTATTTTGTTAGTAAAATAAATAGAAAAATTCACAAACATATATTACTATGAGTATTTAATTTACAATAAAAAACCTGAGAACTAAAGAAAATAAAATATTTATATAAGTAAAAAACTTTTAATTTCAATTATTTAAGTAAAAATTATAACTTATAAACAATATATTGTTATTTTCTTAATTTTATAACTCTTACAAATATAAAAGCGTAAAAAAAGAGAACAAGTGTTTCAAATTTTCTGATAATGTTGTGTGAATTTATTTAGTGAAATTGTAACTTTTAATAATATATAATATTTTTGTAACTTTGTATGTTAATAAATTTATATACATTCATATTTCTATATACTTTTTTAATATTTTAATTCATATATCAATAAGTGTATATTTTTTGATTTTTTAATTTTATTAATCTATGTGGTATTACAAATAATATATTGTAAATTAGTATTATTAATGTGTTTTTCTAAAATTTGGCTAAATAAGTAGTACTATTTTTATAAATTATTTGAAGCATTGTGTAATTTATAACAATTAAAATAACTTATGAAAAATGTCATAAGATGTAATTGCATTATAAAAGGAGAAAAGAAGCGGAAGTGAAAGCACGGAAACAAAAAATTAACATTTGGTGCAGTCATTTATGCTGACATTTATCTTTCAACTTAAACAAAATAAATAAAAGAGTACAAAACAACATATACTTATGCATTTGTACTGTCCATTTATGCGGAAAAAAATACAGCCAATGGTGGCCACGGGTCCGGTTCCACCGGTTCCGGTTCTGGTTCCACCGGTTCCGGTTCCGGAAAATGTGTATTCGTATTCGGAACCGGTCTGGGCGGTTCCGATTCCGGTTCCGGTTCTGAAATCTGGATTCGCTTTGGATTCGGTCAAAAAACCGGTTCCGGCCGGTTCTGGTTCCGGTTCCGGTTCTGATCGGTTCCGACCGGTTCCGGAGCGGTTCCGGAAAGATTCGGTCGGCTCCAGTTGCTTCGTTTTAGCTCCGATTTGAGATCCGTTTGAGCGCACACGTTGCTCTTTTCGTCCACTTTACTCCTAGATAGGTTATTCTTTTATAATCTTAAGTGTAAGAAACAAAGACTTAGGAATTTTTTATTGAATTTACAAAAAATAAGGAACAAAGAGAATTTTATTATTCACTGCCTCATTAAAACCTTATTAGGTAAAAACCCATTGGGAAACCCTAATAAGGAAAAAGAGTACAGCTATTTTCTTCAGAGGAGCGCGCGCCCGAGACCCAAAATGACGTCGTTTTGGCCCGATTCCAACGGTAACTTCAACCGGTTCCGTGGCGGTTCCGGTTCCGATTCCACCGGTTCCGGTTCCCGGTTCTGGTTCCCGGTTCCGAATCCGACGACGGTTCCATGCGATTCCAGGCGGTTCCGGTTCCGGGCCCGGTTCGGGCCCGAATCTCAAAACATGTATTCGTATTCGGAACCGGCTGAGGCGGTTCGGTTCCGATTCCGGTTCCCACTGGTTCCCGGCCGGTTCCGGTTCCAATCGGTTCCGGGTAGAACCGCCGGTTCCGGGTAGAACCGGACCCGATGGCCACCATTAAGCCGAAAGCTAAAGAGACACAAACACAAATTTTTTGTTATAATTATCAGAAATACGGGCACTGTGACACAATTTTCTTATATAGAATAAATGAGATGTATTAGATGAGAACAGAAATTTAATTAAAAAGCCTAGTGGCGATTGATCGAGTCCGAGGGTTTTCATCTAGGTGCTTTTGTTGTTTTGCTCGTCTCTCCTTTCCCTGCCCCTCTCTTCCTCTCTAGTTTCCTTCTGTCCTCTATTTTCATTTCTCTTTAGCCATTTCTTTTCTTTGCATCTCTCTCCCTGTCGGAATCGGCGAGTCGACTGCCACAGACCAGAAACAAGAAGCGGGGAAAAGCTGAGGGTTCCAATAGATCTACGAGTAGGGTTTGCCAAAAGTTGAGACATGAGTTTCGATCCGGTGCCTTCGAACACCCATCACAACCTCGATGAACAGATCGAGCAGCTCATGCAGTGCAAGCCTTTATCTGAGCAAGAGGTATATTTCTCTTTTCTCTCTCGCGACGCATTACTCACGATTGTTTGTTTCTTTTTCCTCGTGGGCTGTTTAACTTCTCGGCCGTTAAAGGATGTTCTGTTTGACAGATCATTTTGATTCGCCTGTTCTGTAAGAGTAAGGATTTTGAATTTATTGCATTTTTGGACTTCGATTGGGTGGATTTTGGCCTGATCCGTTCTTTTACCTCATTTGGTGCACCTCTATGTTAGCGTTTGATGCTCAACGTCAAATTAAAGAGATTCAGCCATGATTCACCTCTGCATTTGGATCAGATCTGTTGCTTGTTTGCCGTATAGCTGCCGAATCCATTTCTGACTGCTGATAGAGATTATATATCCTCTATGTCAGATTCGCCGCTACTTTAGTATTATCAGACAGCGATTTGGGAAGCCAAACTTAGAAGTTTGCATTCTATCACTTAGGTTGTCACCTGCTTCATTCATGGATAAATTATTAATTTTGGTGGACAGCTGAAGGCTACTTCTAGGCGGATGCTATGGTCATTCAGTTGATGCATCCTGAGGGAAGGTGAATGGCTCCGTAATTTCAAACCAAGTTTTTTCTGTTTCCGGAAGACAGTACATAATGTCTCAGCTTACTCCAGTGGCGTGGTTCTTGGGATGTATACAGCTATACTTACAATGGCATGAAGATGGTTGATAAACAGTTAAACACTAGTTATTTGGCATGATACTGAAAATCTCTATTAGAAACCCCTCAAGAAATAGAGAAGAGATGAGACTTGTTGTCTATTTGGTGCTTTGTACTTCTGAACTTTGTGGTTATTGTAAGAGGAGAAGAATGTTATTGTAAGAGGAGAAGAACGTTATTGTAGGAGGACAAGAACGTTATTGTTGGGGTTAGATTGTATAGTTATACAGAAGCCTATCAACATGTTACTTTATGTTTGTTTTTTTAGTGTAAGGTGGTTGAACTCTTGGTGTTAAGCCAGTCTCTGTCCGCTTCATTTCAATGATGTACTGGTCCCTCAGGGTCTGGAGAAGATTAATTTGATGTGATAACCTTGCTGTTTGTAGTTTTTTTTCAGTTACACCTTGATTTTGGTTAGGTCAGGTCTTGTTGGACCTAGAATTGGTGAACTCAACTTCTATCGATTGGGTAAAATGATGAAAGTTATGCAATTGATTATGAAGCATGTTTTGGCTCTAGCTCCTTTGCTCTAAATAGTGCTTTTATAGAAAGGAGGTGAAAAACGTTACGACTACTGGTATACAGTGTTTTGTACTGTTGTTGGTTCCGTTATCTATTTTCTGTTAACATATGTCAGCGTTGAGCTTTTAAGTTAACGTTTCATGAATGTTTCTTTCTTGCTTGTTCATTTGTTCTTTGTTGTAGGTGAGGGGGTTATGTGAGAAGGCTAAGGAAATACTTATGGAGGAGAGTAATGTTCAGGTTGTTTTCAATTTCTTTTCTTTTTAGTATGGTAATCTAGAATGAATCTATTGAATTGAGCTCCTGAGCTAACTTTACTGGTGCTTATGAGAGTACCTGGGTTGTGATTCTGACTTTTTGTTTTCTTCTTTGCAGCCAGTGAAGAGTCCTGTGACAATTTGTGGTGATATTCATGGACAATTCCATGATCTTGCAGAACTTTTTCGTATAGGAGGAAAGGTATTATTTTGCTGTGTTTTTTGAATCTTTGTTTTATATTTGTGGCAATTTGGGAGAAATCATTCTATAATGGGACGGAGGCGAGTTAACATGCGAAATGTGACACTTTGTAACTGATCTTTGGTTGTCACTTTTTAAACTTCATTTGAAGATTTTTTTATGTACTTGGTGGTCTTTTTCCAGATATTTTTTTGGATCTATTTTGCAAATGCAATTTACAAGTATTCACCAATCTGGTATATCTTTGTTGGACCTTCCAGAATACTTCGTTGGTTGATCTGCTCTGCTTTAGTGGTGCTTAATCACAACTCTCAAGCATATAATGAAAAGAAACCTGTGGTATACCAATTATGGTAAATTTTATGTTGCAGTAACATTTATAAGCTGACTGGCCCCCTCTAAAATTTGATTCTTGACATAGATCTTGAACTGAACATAATCTGCAATGTTAATGTGCCTCTTGCATTGATGGTGGTTATGATGTCCGTTTGCTTGACACATATTTTTTTCCTTTTGGTTGCAGTGTCCAGATACAAATTACTTGTTCATGGGTGATTATGTTGATCGAGGTTATTATTCAGTTGAAACTGTTACGGTGAGGAATACATTCCATCCTTTTCTTTCGCCAGTACTACGGTTGTCAAAATGTAGTATTACTAGGTGGTGGCTGGGGGTATACATTATGGTAGCAGCTCACGTGATAATTTGTAAAATGAATGTGGGTCCTGCATTAACATAGCATATCATGTGTTTTACTGTGGGACGTATGACGGAAACAATTTAGTCACAGATTACACCTATTGATCACTGATTATGCTGTCAGATGGAATATTTGGATTGTCTTCTGTAGTGCTAGTTGTTTTTATCCTGTCATCACATCCTGACATGCAGCTGGTGTACCTAATTACACACAGAAACACACATATGTCGTACACTAATTAAGGATTTATTTTACTTGTGTAAATCCTCTGCATGATATTAGCTAAGATACTTCTCCCATTTATATTTCTTTGTTATCCTAGTATATGAAAATAGACTCCTTTGGTGTTGCTTATACATCAAAGTTGTGTTGCATTTCTGTGGTAATTTCTTTATATTGTCATGTTGAGATGCCTGTACTTGATATTTCTAGATTAATGATTAGTAATAAGGGGTGTATCTGCAAGCGTCTTCAGTTTACATATTTTTGTATTCCAGCTATTGGTGGCCCTCAAAGTTCGTTTCTCGCAAAGGATTACAATTCTTAGAGGCAATCATGAGAGCCGTCAGGTATTTCTGTTATCATTTTAATAGTTTGATGGCTCTTTCCCTATTACTATCTGATTAATATTTTACTTTCTGAGGATAATTTGTAAGAGAATTAAGTCCTTAGTTGGTGGTTATTCTTGCAGATCACACAAGTTTATGGATTTTATGATGAATGCCTACGGAAGTGAGTTTTTTGTTTCTTGAGAGTACTTGTTCTTTCAAGTCATTGAATTCATAATAATTTTATATGTCACTGTATATTTTATGAGCGTGTTTTATGGTTACTTGATTGAACCTCTGTAGATCCTTCTTTGTATTCTGAAGAATCTGTACTTGTAGAAGCGGTATACTTTTGAAACCGTTTTCATGAACTGCTTTTGGATGTTTCATTGATGTCACTTTGTATATTTTAATATTGTCTTGAGCTCATTGCATTCTTTTAATGTGGTTTTTTAAGTTGAGACTAAATTTTTGACATGCAGGTATGGTAATGCGAATGTTTGGAAGATCTTCACGGATTTGTTTGATTATTTCCCACTCACTGCATTGGTGAGTGATGCACTATTATTTCCATGTGCTGTTTTCTTTGAATTGAACTTTCTTCAGCTGATTGAAGAGGGAAACTATTGGCTCCACCTTTTGTTTTTTTACTATAACATATTTGTATGCCTTACTTTTTGTGAATTATTTTTATTGCCAGTGTTGAAAGTTGTATATTGATTTGATTTTGAAGGTTGAGTCTGAAATTTTCTGCCTTCACGGTGGCCTATCACCTTCAATAGAGACACTTGATAACATACGGAATTTTGACCGTGTTCAAGAGGTCCCACATGAAGGGCCTATGTGTGACCTTTTGTGGTCTGACCCAGATGATCGTTGTGGTTGGGGTATATCACCCAGGGGTGCTGGGTATACTTTTGGTCAGGTGTACATTTGATCTTATATGCCTATTTCTGAGAAGTTGCACTTGTCTGCACCAGTTTAATGATAGTTTAAAAAAAATTCTGATCTACAGGACATATCTGAGCAATTCAACCATACCAATAACTTAAAGCTTATTGCTAGAGCCCATCAGTTGGTGATGGAGGGTTACAACTGGGGTCATGTGAGTAGCTTGGTGTATATAAATATATCTCCTCTTGGTTACATTTTTTTATGCTGATGCTTGTGAATGTATTGCTGCAGGATCAAAAGGTGGTTACGATCTTTAGTGCTCCTAATTATTGTTACCGTTGTGGGAATATGGCATCAATATTGGAAGTTGATGACTGCAGAGGTCACACATTTATTCAGGTATTTCTTGTGTTCCTGTCAAGATTTTGCTCGTGTTTTCTTTATAAGGAGTCAAAAACACATGACAATATATAGCTTTGACGCGATGAAAATGTGATGGAATCCCCAGTCAACATGTGTGTATGGGCACAGGATTTGCATGTGCAGTCGCTTAGTTTATTTGTACAATTTTATTTTTAAATAACAATTTATCAGTTTTAATGAATAACTAACTATAGATAAGAAGCTATCGATGAAATTGGCACCACATTTCACGCCCGATGAGATGGCCTTTTTGCCCATCACGCGATGAGAATCTGATGACTAGGGAGCAGATATACTTAGATGATGATAGTTTAGCAAATGGGTAAACTCTGACCTTGTAATCTGGTCTGCAGTTTGAACCAGCTCCAAGGAGAGGGGAGCCAGATGTAACCCGGAGGACGCCTGATTATTTCCTGTGATCTGTTCATATGATATATGTTGATTTGTAGTGGCTGAGAGACTGTCCGTCTTTCCATGGCTAAGCCACAAATTGGCGAAAAAAATGAAAAGAGTTTCTGAAAGGTGTGAGAGTAAAAGATCTCCTGTTGATGATGGTTGTTGGGGTTTGGCTGATTCTGGGTCTACCAATCAAGCTCGTGATCCTCTGCTCTTTATTTTTGACTCGATGCTTCATGAAATTGTGCCTAGTATTGAAAGAAAGGTAAGAAGGCAGATAGTGGAGCTTTTGTAGCAGCATCATATGTATCAATTTCTGGCGAACACTGATTTCTTCTTTTTTTATTGTCTCATCTTCTCCCATCTTCATCTTTTCGTTTAATTAATTTGATCTTCGATTTATATCTTAATTTTTTTACTAGCTAGTTATTTATCTTGCTTCGCTAACCTGGTGTGGGCTTTATGACCACTGAGGTGTCTTCTCTATGAATTAGCAGTTATTCGTATATCTGATCTGTGAATCAGGAGTTGTTCGTTTCGTTGACGATTAAATGAAACGAAATGTCGACTAAGAATCAAATTAATTGTATGTTTTTTATGATTTGCTCTGCGTAAGCAAGTACTGCAAACAAAAAACTAAGACACTGCACGAAACGTCGTCTAGCTCCAATTTTCCGTTTTTGTTCATTTAACATATTAGAATTGATTTAAACCCTGATCAAAGAGTTTCACCTGCTGGTTGCAGTATAACATAGTGCTTATTGTAAGAAAGACTGGCGTGAAGGTTGTGTATAATTTGAAGGTTATTGAACTTAATTTGTTATCCATTTGTGTTTGGTGTGTTGGTTGCTGCGTGTACTTTGAAGGTTATTAAACTTTATTTGATATCCATTTGTGTGGGTCTATGAAGTAGGATGCTCATATTTTTCTGTATAAATTTATTAAGTTTTATATTATGATATTTATTGTAATATTTAAAAAAATTTTGTGGTATTTTGAATTTTATTTTTATGGTTAATGGCTAGTAATATATTATTAGTTTGTCAATCATTAGAGTATTTCTGTCTTTTTTTATTGCTGACTGTATATTTTGTGAATTAAAATATAAAGACGGCAGTTTTTCATCGACTTTTTAAATTTTAATGATATTTTATGAATTAAATAATAATAATAATAATAATAATAATAATTGTATTTCATGAAATTTTCTATAAAAATATGAAGTAATGTGGTTTTTATACTTGGTGATGGGAGGACGAATGCCAATGATATGGTCCACATTCCACTTGGAGCTGGAATTTTAGACTGTAATTCTAAAATAACATAGCTTTAGAAGAAAACGTTTGAGAATGATTAAACTATTGTTAAATCTGTAATCCGTCTAAATTTTAACACATGAAACTCTTTACTTAGAGCAGGATTATCAAAGAACTCAAAAACATTCTCTGAACCACATCTAATTTTTAACAATATCAGAGAATTCACATATTAGTTTTAATTTGTTTCTCTTTCATATATGTGGAGAATTATGATTGGAATAATATTCATTGTGGGACCTATATTTGAGTTCTTAAGAGTTGTTGTGGAAGAACCCTCTCTCATGGGTTCTTAATCTCTCTCCTCTTTTTTATTTACACCTTATATTTTTACTTTATTTTTTAAACTAAGAATCAACCACCAATAATATGCACTTAGGCAAAACCAAAATAATAAATAGATTTCCAATTTCAATCGGTTAGATTTACACAAACACAAAAAGGGTAACACAATCCATGTTGAATTTCCAGCAGCAGGTCCAACAATGCCCTTCATGCTTTCCACAAACGAACCAATTAGAAGTGCAAGAAATATATCTGGAAATGGTATTTACAGTTGCAAAGTTCCATTCATATATCTTCAACCGACTGAAAAGAACTGGGTCTAAAGACGAATAAATCAATCATTCATCGGTGATATGATAAAGCTAATCTTGCTCTTAATTATTCTTCACTGATGATTGAACTCGGTCCACTTCTTGGATGCGCAGAGCCTCATAAGGAAGTACCAAGCGATTCCCAGCACAGTCAGCGAAAGACTTACAACATACATGGTCATGGAACCAACAGTCATCACATATATTAGAAACCCAGATGGAATTGCGCACATAACGACCAAACCAGTAATTCCCAGCGGAACTCTGTACGGCCTCTTGATCTCCGGCATCTTCTTCCTCAACCATATAAACGAAGCAAACTCCAACAACATCCCCAAACTGTACAAGAAATTGACCGAAGCCACTATATCACTGAAGTCCAAATACGAAATCCCAAGAGCTATCACTGCTGATACCAGTATACCGATCCAAGGAGTATTAAAGTACCTTGCTCTCGACCCAAATCGCCTCGGCAAGATTCCCAGATCCGCCATGCCCAGAAATTGGTAAGCGCAGCTGGTCAATTGAGCTTCAAACAGACCGACCACTGATAGAGTGGCGCCGATCTCCATCCAGATCTTAAGCCACTCGCCACCAATGATCTCGGCAGCATCAGCGAAGTACCCGTCCACCCAATCCTTTTGATTAAGCGGAATAGCTCCAATCACAGCAAGAAGTGGCACCAAGTAAGCCAGACAAGTTAAAATGCCAGCAGAGAAGAGAGCTTTTGGGTAGTTTTTTGAGGGTTCTCTACCTCCCCGGCCAATGTACTGGCATTGTCCCAGAAATTCAAATTCCAGAACAAGATATTGAAGAACGAAGACCAATCCCTCGTTATCCCTTTCTCACCTAGGCTCAGCCACCTAGACGGACGGATTTTAGGAATTGACCAGAGCGTCAACATGACAAAGGGGCTAAGCGAAGCCAGACCCATAACAACAGCTGTGTAGCCGACAATACTGATGCCCAGGAAATTCAGAAACGAGAGAAACAAAGTCGCGGTAGAGATCGCTACGTATCGCGGGGTTCCAGATGACATTGCCGGCCACATCGCCTTGAGATAATCGATGCCAAGGACAGGGTAGGAGGCGAGATTGATGACTCCACTGAGGAACTTCCAGGATCCCATCATGGAGCCCCAGAAGGGACCAAATGCCTCGTGAGCCCATATTACGAATCCGCCGTTTCCTGGAAAGGTGGTGGCTAGCTCGGCGGTGACGAGTGCTTCTGGAATGCTCCAGATGAAGGGGAAGATGAGGAAGCCGAGGATCGCGAAGAGGGGTCCTGCTGCTCCCACGGCGGTTTCTTCGCCGTAAGCTCCTCCTGCGACCTCGAAGTAGATCAGGAATACTAGCGGTAAAAGGGAGAGCTTATCCGGATGTTTAGCGTCGGTGGCCAGAGGCTGCTGTGGCGACAGCGGTGATTGACATTCTTCTTCCGACAGAAGATGAGAGGATTCGTGATGAGCAGATGATTGGGAAGATCTCATGATGAAGTGGTATCCTTGGGGAAAAATTTCATTAAATTATATGTGAGGTTTGACCATTTTATCAAATGTCTTCAGTTTAAAAAAACTATAGAATACACTTTTTTTTTATTTGAAACAATTATTGTTTATATTCTATTTAATTTTTTTTTGTGTATTTAGTTTTTTATATTTAGGGCATATTGCGATTGCGAGGGGTTAAATATAAGTATAGAAATATACTATGATCTCGATAATTAAACTATTGAGTAAATTACTCAGAACCCTCTGAGGATTTAGGATATTACAGTTAATTCCCTTCTATTTATCATAACTACTGGTAACCACCTCGTTTAAGGTATCTTTGACTGTGAGCCCCCGAACTATAACTCTATTATTAGGAAGTTAACTATGTGTTAACCTATCAGCTTAATCATATTAATAAGGTCATGCTGGACAAAAAACACTACTTAATTTGCATTGTTATTTTCCTAAAAATGTTAACTCTTCCTTGAAAATGCATCTAAAATGGGATGAGAGAGAGTTAGACAATGAAGATTAAGCAGTTTTGTTGTCTAGCCTGACATTATTAATGTGATTAAGCTGATAGGTCAACACATAGTTAACTTTTTGATCACAGAGTTATAGTTTGGGGGCTCGTAGTCAAAGATACCTTAACCTTGAGGTGGTTACCAATAATTATGATAAACACAGTGAGGTTAACTGTAATATCCCAAATCCTCGAGGGGTTTCTGAGTAATTTACTCTAAACTATTTTATGTTAATTCGGGTTAATTTGATTGGGTTCTAGATCCATTTATAATTTAAGTTTTAAAAATTATGTTATAAAATATTAATTATTAAAAAATCTATGTTAGCTCATTGGAACCTATTACAAGTCGTCACCTAATTTTAACCTACAATAAATTAGGAAATGTTAGAGGTTGGGTTCGGGGATTTGGTATACGTTTTTTCCGAGTTTAAATTACTTTCACTACCCTTTTAAGTAGTTTTTCCTCTATTTATGTTATTTACGGTTTATTATGAAGTCGATTTAATCTAAGTATGTAAGTTTTTGATTTTTTTATTTTTAACATTTTTTCACTGAAAATTATAGTGAAAATTGAAATTACCTAAATTAGGCTTTTGAAAGCTGGATTAGGTCCATTTTAATTATGTCCGTGGTCACAGACCAAATGTCCGAACTTACGGATCCTAATTTAGCTAGTTACATAGAAAAGTTGAAATTGCAGTAAAACAAAAATTTGAAAAACACGGACAGAGCGTCCGTGGGCTTGGACATGTGTTTAGAAAACCTAAAATTTTGAAAAAATTAAATCCCGCCACCGTCCGAGGCCGTCCATGGCCACAGACAGGCCACCCTGGACAGGCCGTTCGAAGGCACGAACTAGCCACAGACGGTGGCTTTCGTGCACTTCCCGACGGTGTTTTTGGCTTTAATTTTATGGGTACATAGCCTGAAAGATTCTAAACATGTAATTTAAAAGGCTGCAATTTGACTTCTAAATAATGACGAAACTTAATGAACAAGTTATTAATCAGAAACGCAAGAAAACACTAATTTGGGAGCCCAAAAAGGTCGGTACGATCCCAAATTTCGACATAAGGTATATTGAGTTAAAAGGAGTTAGAAAACCTACTTTCTAATCTGTTTTGCCATCGGAATCAAAGAGTTCCTTCACGTCGGGAATCTTTGAAAGCTTCGTTGATGTCAGTTTCGGATTGAGTTCGACCTGACCTTCTGACTCTTGGTAATTGGTGGTGTTCTTCACGTTTTGATGGTTGTTTGATGAAAATTTGATGATTATTATGGCAATAGAAATTAGATAACTTGTTTTGTTGATGGTTTGGATGGAATTTCAGTTTTTGATCGGGGCTTAGGAGTTCAAAACGTGGAAGCTTTGAAACGGTTGGGAGTTTTGATGGGTTAGGGTTCTTTATGATCTTCTTTTGTAATGACCCCAAACACGGTCTAGTTCTAAGGACGTTACACGCCGCGTATACACTACTTGATAACACAAGGCTTAGAGCAAAAGTGAACTCAAATCCGAAACATTAATAAAACCATATGTTTACAACGGCATCCAAACATCGAAACAGAAGGTAGATCCGATACACAAGCCCATTGGCCAAATAATGTCAAAAGCGTCTAGTGCAAAAATACAGAACAAAACCAAACATAAGTATGAAACGTAAAGCTAAACTCCAGAGAGAATCTCCATGCGGTCAATATGCAATAGATGTACAAAGGGGTGAGCTTCTACATGCTCAGTAAGCAGAAGACTTCCATAATAAAGTCTACTCAAAACCGAAATCAGAAGATGGATGAACACAGAGGAGAACACATGTTAGTTTGCAAATAGAATAAGCAGAGGAGCCAACCAGCCCCAAATCAGACAGAAATTCACATCAAAATACTTTAGTCGGACTTTCAGAAGCACATAGTGGGTGGGACCCTAGCAACCCGCTAACACATCAGAAGGGCACACACTAAAGCCCTATGGATCCGTAGATCCCACATCAAAAGCCGTAGAGACAGCTATTGGACCCGTCGGTCACTAAACGTCCTAAGGGAAACCATAAGGAACATAAACAGAAGGAATTCCTGCGCAGCATGCTACGGGACAGCCAGACCCGACTATCCAAGTCTTAGAAGCTAAGTGACTAGGTCCCCAAATCATATATTCAAAAATACAGAATATAAGTGCATAACAATGCATATAAACATCATAATTAACTTGTATACATATAGGAGAATAATACAACCCCGCAAATGGATTTCAAAACGGAGCTCAAACGAAGAGGTTGTGCAAAATTAGAGCCCTATCCGAACATGCATGTTCGGACATAAACCGAGAGTTCAAACATTCCAAAAGTTTGAGGTGTCCGAACTTACGTCCGACCTTGCAAGTTCTGACACATGCCGAGAGTCTGAAATCCCAGAAGTCTTAATGTCTGAACATACGTCTAAACGTCCATGTTCGAATGCATGTCGAGATTTTGTACACAGAATGAACCCAATGTCCGAACATGTGTCCGGACATGCAAGTTCGGACACATGCCAAAACTCGCACACTAGACTCGTCCTCGCACTCCGTCTGAACTTACATGTTCGGATGGATGTTCGGACACGTTTGAAAAGGAGGAATTCATCGCGCCAGAGTCCTGTCCGAACTTACATGTTCGGACGTGACGAACATAGGCAAAAAGCTGCAGAAAACATCACAGAGCCTTGCCAAAATCCACACTACACACACACACACCAAAACAGGATAGATGAAGCTATGAGGTTTTAAGCACTTAAACTCAATGGAAATCAGGAGATTAATAATGTCAACACTCATCAAAATCCCAAGCACAATCTCAATTCTTAACCCCCCATGGGTGAGCACACAACATCGATTCCATCCCCCACTTACATTGATTCGACGAGCAGCAAACCGGCAGCGAAATTGAGGCCAAGAGCCCACGCAGAACCACAGATCCACGGAGGAATAACGGTCACTGAATTCAGCAATCAATCACACCCCAAAATCAGAAACGAGAACTCTCCAAACAACAACACAAAACCACCACCGAAATAGCAAATCAAACCTGAATTGACGAAGAGAAGAACACCCACAACAGCAGGGCAGAACAGCGAGCCAATCACAACAGCAACAACACCAAAATCAAAGAGAGCACTAGAGCAGTAGAAGAGGAACAACACGCTTAGACAATGAGGAAGGAAACCGTCGTACGCACAATGAACTGAATGAGAAATAAAATAGAATAAGGAGAGCTCTCCTTATTAATTACTTACCCAAAATAAAAGAGGAAGGAAAGACCTTGTTAGCCCTCTCTTTTATTTAAATGCCCCGGATGTCCTAAATAGAATTAACACATCACATAAGAGAAGATAAATCCGATTTAAGGGAAAATTGAAAACTGGGTTATAACACCTTTAGTCAAGAGAAATGATCCCTTATATAAACAACACTAAAGATAGAGTAAACTTGGTGAAAGACCAAAGTTTATCAGGATTTGGTCGGGTAACTTCTTGATGGAATCTGACTATGAAATTTTACCAGCATGTAAAGGAAGATCTTTTGATTTTTCTAAAGAAAATTTGGAATTTTTGGGTAAAGGAATATTTTTAAAATCATTTTTTCTCCAGTTCAAAATTACTTGGGAAAATTATTGGAAATTTGAAAATTCAAAATTCCAAAGCCATTATGCTCTAAATGTCATCCTTTATCATGTGTTAAAATTTCAAAGCATTTTGAGTTGATTCAAGCCATTTTTGAAGGAGAGAGAAAGCTTGCAAGATTGTAACACCCCTACTTCGTAACCATACCTTAATAGTTTGAATGCAGCGAAATAAATACAACTCGATTAACATTGGGTGTTACCACCATTACTCATCCATGTGAGTAATAAGGCTTCCAAATACAATACAATAAAACGCTGTGACAACTGAGAGATAGTTCAATCCATATTACAACACTTACTCAAATCCCGTGAGCAGTCTAAGCTATACTAACATGTTTCCCTTAAAAATAATCTGAAACATAACCCAAAATAAAATCCGTAAGGGTAGTATACCGCTCACTACCAAATACCGCACTCCAACGCCGTCTTCAATTATATACCTGTAAGATGTTGGCCATAAAAGGCTCAACACAACCGCTGAGTATGTCATCATGCAACCGTCATGCGCCCTCAGGCCCCTTGAGTTATTTGGTCATGTTGCTGTTCCATTTTCATGCATTATCATTTACATATATAATCTACAACAGTATAACTTGAAAAATGACTTAAATATGTTCCAGCAACTCAACCAATGTATATAGTCATACAATTCCACACATCATTCTACATGTAGTCAATTCATAATCAGCACAAGGTAGAACATACAAGGCTTATTTAATTGAACCGTTCTCGTTATCCAGCCTTCAAGGCTCTTGTTTGTTCTCCAAGTTTTACAAAAGTAGTTGTTGTTTCGGATTAAGATTCAGCTGATAGTTTACTTCATTCATTTGTTCAACTCTTTATTCTTAAGTAGCCGTCATATTAGAAGACAACATATTTTTAAGAGAAAATTACTATAACCCCCTTGAGGTTTCGACTAATTACAATTTACCCCCTTGAGATTATCATAATTACTTTCAACCACCTTGAGGTTATCGGTTTATTGACTTCTAACCCCCGGAGTGTAACTCCGTTAAGGAGACACGTTTACCATTTACTGATCTGTAATATTATTTTTTAAAAAAATCCAACGTGGAAAAAATCACTACATAGTCATCAGTTTCTAACTCACGACATCCCACCCCCAATTTCTAAAATCGTGGATGAACCCTAACTCCTGCTAACTCCCCCTCGTTCTCACGCATCACCGGGAATTGGTTTCAAAATTTCACATTCTTCTCCCTCGTTCTCTCGCATCACCGGGAATTAGTTTCGAAATTTCACATTATTCTCACCTTAATCTCATTCCAACCCACTGTTCGACAATGTCAAAGCTTCTCGTCTGAGACAGAACTAAAGCCATCTCGTGGATGCAAGCACTGCACACATGGAGGTATGTTCTTATTTGGACTGGTAATTTCTGCATTGTCGTTTGAATGTGTTTCTGTATTTGCTCCAGTGTAACGACCAATTACAGTGAATGTGTTTATGTATATCGACCAGTTATGGTGAATGTGTTCTGTTTGCTATTCTCAAATCAAAATAACTCTCTTCTTGCGCTCCAGTGTAACGACCAGTTACGGTGAATGTGTTTCTTTATTTGCTATTCCCAAATCAAAATAACTCTCTTCTTGCGCTCCAGTGTAACGACCAGTTATGGTGAATGTGTTTTGTCTTTTGTTGCTGGTAATTGCAATGAAAGAATCAGCCACTGTAGTTTATTTGTTACAGATCCGTTGTTGGTTATGAACTCGTTGTTCAAGTAGATTTCTGTCTATTGCAATACACACTGCTGCTGTATCTAGTTGCATTAACTGAGGTAGATGTACATTGCACTGACATTGAGCAAGGCATTAATCCAGCTTTACTAGAAATCGGACAATTCTTTCTCAGCTTGTTTTTATGCGCTGAAATGAAATAAAAGAACAAATGTATGTACCAGGACAACCATACTGATAACTATGTCTGTCGGTCTACACATTACTATTTTCATTATCCAACGACATAGACTTTTTACAGTGGTACTTTGTTGTTTCCGAAACTTTCTTGGGGCCCGTATGAACTACTGTCAAATAATTTTTTGTCTTTTGTTGCTGGTAAGTGCAATAACAGATTTTTATTTGTTTTGATTGTAATGAGAGATTCTTGTTGTGTCACTAGATGCTGCTGATTTAACCCAAGCTCCTCTTTTTTAGCCAACTCAAGATCTGAATACTGAAAACCTAGATGAACAGTGTAATCCAGAATCTAAAAACGATTGCTGTGAGAAAAGGGAAAGCCAACTCAGTGAGGATTCTTGGCATGACAATGCTGATGAAAACGATTGGCCAGATGATGACGAAGTACATGATGTTGTGGGAGATGTAGTTGACAAGGGTGTCCTAGATGAGGACGAAACTGGTGCGTTAGAGCATGTCCAAGAAGGTGGCTACTTCTCAGGTGAAGCAAGAGAAAAACCCATTTAGTATGCTTGAGGATATCAGAAGAAAACTCATGGTAAAATTGGAGAAAAGGGAGGAAGATGTACAGAAATGGAAAATAGCATATCACCAGTTGCAATGAAGTTTATTGATTTAAGGGTATAAGCTTATTCATATTTTATACATCTTTTACTTATAAGCTTGTTCCACTGTTATGTATATTGCACCTATATGCTTATTATACTTTTGTAAACATTCCACCATTACAGTCTGGACAAGGAAAAAAAGTAGCTGGAAAACGGGCTCAGACGAAGAAAAGAATGATGAAGCACATGCAAGTTCATCCGGAAAGAGAATAAGAGTTGATGGGGAGGGGTCAACTGGGGTGTAGTTCTATGTGAAGTGGTCCTTTTTTGGTTTTATTAGGCATAGTAGTCTATGACTACTAATTCCGTTTTTGAGAGATTATGTGAATTGTATATGGTCGCTTTATTCTGGAGAGTGTAGTTGTCTATAAGTAGTAAATCCTTTTTGGACATCTTTATGTGTAGTGGGTCATGTCTTTTGAACTAATACATGACCTGTAACAGCATGTTGTTATTGATTAAACAGGCAGGTTGCTTCTTGAGTTAACTTGAATTATGTTTCAGATTATTTGATTGCAACAACAGATTGTTGTTATTATAAAAAGAAATGCAGCAGATTTCTGTTTGGATAAAAGGAAATGCAGCAGGTGTGACAGTAGCGTGTTACTGTTGCTGTAGTAGTAACTGAATAAAAGAACTGCTGCTACTGTTGCTGTTGTA
This sequence comes from Limonium bicolor, assembly GCA_023374045.1. NCBI lineage: Eukaryota > Viridiplantae > Streptophyta > Magnoliopsida > Caryophyllales > Plumbaginaceae > Limonium > Limonium bicolor. The sequence goes on along the minus strand of CM041782.1, from coordinate 67,001,737 downwards.
ATGCAATTTTTCCGAATCTGAATCCGTTACTGCTGCTGCTGTTGTAACTGAATAAAAGAACTACTGCTAATGCTGCTGTTGTAGTGCATTTTTAATGAATCTGAATCCCTTAATGCTGCTGCTGTTGTAACTGGTTAAAGGAACTGCTGCTACTGCTTCTGTTGTAGTGCTATTTCAATGAATATGAATCTCTTACTGATGCTATTGTAGTAACAGAATAAAAGAACTGCTGCTGTTGTAATGCAATTTTTCCGAACTGAATCTGTTACTGCTACTGCTGTTGTAACTGAATAAAAGAACTACTGTTGTAGTGCATTTTTAATGAATCTGAATCCCTAAATGCTGCTGTTGTTGTAACTGATTAAAGGAAGCTTGATAAAAGAAGTTATTGCTGCTGAAACTGAAAAAAAAAGAACTGCTACTGCTGCTGGTAATTGCCATGAAAGAATCAACCACTGTAGGTTATTTGTTACAGATCCATTGCTGGTTATCAACTCTTTGTTCAAACAGATTTCTGTCAATTGTAATACACACTGCTGTAGTATCTAGTTGCATTAAATCAGGTTGATGTCAATTGTACAGCTGCTGTTGGAAAAGAAGAGGACACTTAAACAACACTAAAATATGAGCTATAAGCCTTTCAGCAAAGCAGAACAAGCAATTTGAGACATCCTTTAATAACCTAATACTGAACTACTTTATTATTCATCAGACAGGTGCTCAGAGGATTGAAACATGAAGAAAACTTCATCGGTGGAACAGTAAAAAAAAGGTGGTATAAGTAGACAACAACATCCTTTCAAAATACAATCCGACCACATTTTAATCATCATAATATAGTACAACAGGAGCATCTTGTCTACACCATGTCTACATCATAGGATACTACACTAAATCAACACTAAAACATAGGAAACTACACAAAAACAGATCCGACACTAAAATAACTAAAACAACTCCATAACAACACTATAACAACTCTATCTATGTTGCTTTTACAAACTACACTACAGGAGCTCCAATAACAAAATAGGAAAGAACTAAAAGCTTAAACATTTCACTCTTCATAATGGTGGCTTCTTTGAGGACAACGGTTTTCATCTCATTCAAAGTCTCTTTCAACTCTTTGATCTCCTCTTTAAGTGTCATATTCTCATGGTTGACATCAGCCTGGTTGACCTCCTCACCGTACAAATCTACTCTCAAAAGGTGCAAGTGGTGTTCCACCTCATACCACCATTTGAAGAATCGACACGTATCACACCGGTAGAACAACTTTTTACCGTTTTCAGCAATGTTAGCAATCAACAACATGGAATTCTTATTGCATTTACATTTGACATTGACAAAGATGAATTTGCTCGGACTCACTGAATTGTTTGAGGATGACAGGTTGATGGTCACAACCTATGAATCAACCAACATCACAGCAGAGTAAAATTAGGGTTAACATCAGTAGTCATTTCTTGAACACAACACAATATCATTCACTTGAGAACATTCTTCTGTATGTTGTAGCAAACACAACCTCCCAAGAACTAAAAGCCATGATGCTGAAGACATGAATGCATAAAAAAAGGTTCAACACCGAATTACCCACCAAACAAAACCGACAAGTTCTTTTACAGAAACAGAGCAGAAAAGGTCCTGTTCACTAGTAGCCTAATTTTAACCCTGAAAGTGTGAATGGGGAAAGCACCATTCAAAAAAAAGAAGCTAGCAGATGCTAGACATATTTCATCAGCAGGTCTCTAATCCCTAAGGAAACAAGATAAGACATCAAGAAGGCTCACTTTTTTATACAAAATCGAACTTCAGTCATGAGAAATGATGCATCTAAAATTAGCCAAAGAATATGTACAAAAGCATGTTTTTAACTTTTTTTTATAGTTGGGTTTTGGCAATAACCAGCTGCTCAAAAGTGAACATCAAATGCTATGAGATAAATAGATCAAGGTGTGGTAGCGACAGGCATTAGCAGCATGTCTGCACTAATTACACCACCCGATAGATCTCTTTCAGCACAAAACAATACAGATCTACAACACTACAAACAACCGACTGGACATATGCAGTGATTTGTCTCTCTAATTACACAAATTTTTAGTTTTACTGTTAAGCTTCTACAACTGAAACACAGACAGATAGGAACCGTAATAGTTGGTTATAGTTCGAAACCAATTCCTCAAAGCGGATGAAGCGGGAGAACAAGGGATGCACATACTTGGAAGAAGCTCGAGGGAGAACAAGGGTTGCGCCCACGATCTGGCTTTAGTTCTGTCTCAGAAAGAAGCTTTGACATTGTCGAACAGTGGGTTGGAATGAGATTAAGGTGAGAGTAATGTGAAATTTCGAAACTAATTCCCGGTGATGCGTGAGAACGAGGGAGAAGAATGTGAAATTTTGAAACCAATTCCCGGTGATGCGTGAGAACGAGGGGGAGTTAGCAAGAGTTAGGGTTCATCCACGATTTTAGAAATTGAGGGTGGGATGTCGTGAGTTAGAAACTGATGACTATGCAGTGTTTTTTCCACGTTGGATTTTTTTTTTAAAAAATTATTACAGATCAGTAAATGGTAAACGTCTCCGTAACGGAGTTACACCCCGGGGGTTAGAAGTCAATGAACCGATAACCTCAAGGTGGTTGAAAGTAATTATGATAACCTCAAAGGGGTAAATTGTAATTAGCCGAAACCTCAAGGGGGTTGTCAGTAATTTTCCCTATTTTTAACAACGTATGTACCCCTATTAAATGGAGGGTCACCAAGGGCAGTTGCCATGCATCGACGGTAGTGCCTCCGACCAACTAGTCTTTTTAGCTCTTTGGATTTCCATAAGTTATAGTTCTCAATTCACATCCTTCCCTATTAGATGGTGGAGTAGCAAGGGCTGAAGCCATGCACCGTCGATAGTGTCTCCGACCAAGAATCAATCTGATCCATTGGAATTTAATATTGAGTGGATTTGTTTCAGTCATCCTCTTTTTTTGTGATCACAATGCACAACCAGGCCATCCTAGATACCGGATTTCACCGGCTCAGTTTTTTAAATCCCGATCCTAGTATGGATATAGGTGATCCATCCACACCATATTTATAGGTTAATAACAGTATAGATATAGGTGATTCATCCGTATTTATAGATTAATAGTAGTATGGATATAGATGATCCATCCGTACCGTAATTATAGATTAATAGTATGGATATAGGTGATCCATTCACACCATGACCATAAGATTAAGTTATCTTAATCTCCTTGCCTAAGGTTTAACCCTAGGTGTTATAGTAAAAAATTTCTCAAGTGTATATAAGCCTTTTAGGTCTTAGTGTATGCCTAGAATTTATCTAGGATATTTTCATGTTCGAATATACTTGTATTGGAGAACGGTATTACCGTTACTCTACCTAAGGTATCTCTTAGGTTAACATAGGATACTACAATTCACTTCATTATCCTTTTATGAGTGATATTTCTTATCGCTACATATATAATAGTCTAAGATATATATTCGGTAATTGCCTTGGTTCGAGTTATAAACACGAACAATCAGTAATACATGTATCTCGAGCAAGAATTCATAAAGCACCACAAAGCATATTAAACATGCATCATTATCTTATCAAACAATTCACACATATCTGAACCCAAGGTAATCCTCAAGGACAATCAGATCACACAACAACATACCGTACTCCGATGTCTGAGACACTAGCTCGGAATTCCACGCCCGTCCTTTATTCTCTTAGCTTTGGAATATGACGCTAAGTATTAATTTATGGTAATTCACTAAACCATCCCGGTTTCTTTTATAACTACTAATCCCTTGTAATTAACCCCGTGTTTGCCACTCGTTATTATTTGGGTTTTTACTTAACATATACAAGTTCGGGATTAGTTATTTAATCCTCTAATTATGTTAGTAACTAACAACGTTGTATTCTTCTACAACTTTAGGATCAAACCTTCACTTCATTTATTTCTTTTAGCCATAGGTATATATTTGTATATATACACACTCATATAGATTTTGTTACTACTCGTTATTAATGTAATTGACCTTTAATATAAATGGCCTCATGCCCTTAAACTCTCATTTAATTAATGTGTTGGTCAACTTGACCCTCTTTGGTCAATTTAGTTTACTTAGTCAATGTAGTTAAACTATAATTTTGGTCAATGTAGTGAACCCTCTAATTAGTCATTATGGTCAAGGTCAACATTGTTATATACGCTAATGACCTTAGGATTTAGTCTATGTTTAATAACCTATTATTTAGTTCAAACCTCTAACCATTTATGTAATGGTTATATAATTTCCTACCTTAGGTTAATGACATAGGATTATTTCCAAATCAATTATTCCATAATTAAAGTCTCACACCTTAGTGTAACATCTTCCAATTTAATTAAACTCCACAGCAATCCTTGTATTATAAAGTTCTCCAAACTTTATTAATTTATCCTTTCCTATCAACCTTAAATATTTACATCAAATTCCTTCACTTAATGTAACACCATATAATCATACGCCAAACTTTATACTTAATTTACATAATTCCTAACTTTGGTATAAATCCTCAATATTCAAAATATTCAAACCCCTTTATATGAATTATTATTCCTTAATTTATTCAAACCTTTATACTTTAACATTAAGACTTTATGCTTAATGTTATACAGTTTAATTCTCAACCTTATTGAAATACCCCAAACCTAGTTATGTTGTTTAAACACCTAAATAGGGTGTAATAAGACTAAAAAGAGTCTTAGAAACCTTAGTAAACAAATTTAAACAAAAGGAAACACAAATGTGCTTTAAAGTCAATAAGAGCTAAAATGTGCTCTAAGCTTGGGAAACTTGAGTAAGACCTAATGAGCTTACCAAGACCTCATTTATACACTAATGAACATATTAAACCAATTACCAAAGAAAACCAAGCTTGAAAACAAGTTAAAACACAAAATGTGCTTTAAGAAGTCTTAAAGCACGTTTTTGAAAAATTGTCTTGTAAATGAGTTTTTGAATGGCTAAATGTCCATCATTACTCTTAAATATATATGTGTACTATATAGTATCACATTTGGGTGGCTATATTAATGGGAAATCAAAAATTTCACTTCTAAGTGCCTTGTTTAGGTGAATAGTACTTTTATAAGCTAGTTTGTAACATATGTTGTATTAAGTAATTAAATTGACAAACAAAGACTAAAACACCCTCACACTAATAAAGGGGGCCGGTTTTCTAAGTGGTGACTCACCACTCCTTAGTTGATAATAATAAGTAAGTAAAGAAAACTAATTAACTTACCTTTTACTTTAAGCATAAATATCTCCTTAAAGCAAATCCTATCTTCACTCTCATTTTTCCTTCATTCACACGGTTTCCACCTCTTCTTCATTCTTCCTTGTTCTCTCTCGGTAATACTACTACCACCATGGAAGTTCCAACTTTGACCACTTGCTAAATCTAGCTCACTTGTCCAAATCAAAAACAAAGACCACCAACTCTTCCTCTCATCAAGCTCTTCATTCCTATCTTCTTCACAACTCCAAGGGCTCCATTTCGGTGCCAAGGTGTTCCACCATTGAAGGAGCTTGAGCTTGTATTTTGACATATTGTTGATCTCCTTTGCTTCTAGGTAAGGAATCTCAAAGAAAAATCATGTTTCCTCCATGTTCTTACCTTAACCGAAAATACACATTGATATAGCTCTTTGTGTGACTTTGTTCTAGCTTCATTTCAACTCTTCATGGACTAGGTGGAGTCCTCTCTTGTTATATATTCAAACTCTCTTCAAAGATCAAGGTAAACAACTACATTAATGTTTTTGAAACAATGTCAAATTAGGGTTTACAATGAGATGAAGCTTATAGCTTGAATACTCATTATAATGTTTGTATATTGTTTAGAACTTGACAAGGAATCAAAATACCATACGGTTTTGTAAGGAAACAAGAAGAAGGAAGTGTGTTGGAAAAAGAGGTAAATCTACTAACTTAATGTTGTTTAATGCCTTAGGAGAAATGAGCTTAATTGCTTATTAAAACTACCTAAAGAGCACATGGTAATGACCTAGTAAATGTTCTCAAGGAGACTAGTAAAATAACATATGTCTTGTTGTATGTAATCGCAGGTTAAGGCATATATATTGTGGAAATTCAGTGTTTATGATTTAAGCACTTTAAGGGCCTAAGAGCCATGCATTTTAAGGGCCTAAGTGCCATGCAATTTAAGTTATGCACTATATTGTGATGTAGTGTGAATTTGGTGAAGTTGTGTAAGAAAGTGTTCTTGGTGTTCTTAGTGTTCTAGGATGATTAATGATGAAAATAATGTGCTAAGGTGTAACAAATGCTAGGAGAAACTATGTCGAAATTTAGAAAATGCATAAGGAGTTCAAGATGTTGTAAAGGAATTTTGATGAACTAGGAAGTGTTCTAGAGTGTAATAAGGACTTAGGCATGATCTTGAGGTTTTAGTATGTACCAAAGTCATTTTGGACTTAGATGAAGGCTTAGGCTAACTTTGGTAAATAAGGAGGAAGTGTAAGCTTAGGAAAAAGGGATTTCAAGAATGACTTAAGGAGTTTTAGTTTGTAAGAAATGATGTTTGAGTAATGATGTTGTGTGGAAGGAATATCTTGATATAATGGTTAGTATAGGCATGAAACATCCACTTGGAACCTAGGAGTAGATACTATAAGTGTTGGAGGCTTTGGAGGAAATTGGTTAAGTGTTTAAAGGCTTAGAAATTGAGTAAATGGCACGTCCGAACTTCCGTCCGAACTTGGAAGCTCGGACATGCCCTGTTACGCTTACAGTTTTCTGGGATTTTAGGTAGTGTCCGAACTACCGTCCGAATTTGGAAGTTCGGACGCACCTGTTATTTCTTAGGGATTATCCTCGAACTGTGTCCGAACTTGGGAAGTCCGGACACATGTTCGGACGTATGGATTTCTGGTTAGGATTTTCCTCGACTCATGTCCGAACTTCCGAAGTCCGGACACAAGTTCGGACATGTGTCTGTTTTCTGTCTAAAATCACGGCTTGTGTCCGAACTTGGAAGCTCGGACACAAGTTCGGACAGGCCACTATATGGACCAAAAATTATTGTTTTAAGATGGAAATTGTTATCTAAAAATAGTAGTTGGTTAGTAAAGATATATAAGGTTATATAAGACATGTTAGGTGGGTTTTAAAGGCAATTAAAAGGATGAAAAGTTGTAACAAGTGTAAAAAAAATAAACTAGTATGTGAGTAGATAATGTTAATAATGGATTAGTGCGTTAATTAACCGACGTTACTAATGTGTTTAGGATTCTCCAAGGTGGAAACCAGTCGAGGCAGGACCGAGGTATGGTTTTTCTTGCAGTCTGTTGCCTACCGGTTTACACCGGCTTGGGTGTTGTTTGCTTTTCTGCGTGTTTACGACCTTATAAGACTAAGGCATGAAAGAGTTTACAGTTGTTATACATTATGATGTTGTAAGGTTATGACTCCTTTCCCTTGGTTTCTAACAAGACCTAAATGTTTGCTTGTAGTGACTTGACAAAATGTTGTGTGATCACTAACAAGTGCTAACCGGGGGAGTGAGGAGTCCGGTTGTTCCGGCCACGCGTGTGATGGATGGGGGTCGATATCATATCCGGTTCGGCTCTCTTGGTTATGTATAGGTGGTATTCCAATTTGGTTTCTAACCTTCCCTTAGCTTATCCAAGCTAGTTACTGACTCACGTCGGGCCATAGGGGCATACTATGTTATTTCGGTGTGCTTGGATTACTATATCCGACACACCTTGGTATAAGTTAACCGTTCATATAACCGGACGGTAACGAGGATGGTAACGAGCTTAACATGGGATTGGTAAAAATCCCTAGGCTCTCATGGTATACTAACTGTGGTGAAGGTTCCCTGTGAGGACCGAATTTATGGTGTTATGTATTGATTTGTGATGCTATGCATTTCCCTTGCTATGCTATGGTATATATATATATATATATATATATATATATTATATATATATATATATATATATGTTATTCTAAAATGAATGCCATGTTATATGACAATTGTTGCGCGTATCCCGGTAGTCGATGGGCTGCGCGTTAGCCATACCAGCAAAGGTGCTGACCCCCTCGGGGGCTCCATATTTTTATTGCAGGATGAGGATCGAAGAGGCAGAGTGGCTCTAGGTCCTAGGCTGTTGATATACTTTTGGATAAGTAGGTTGTTGAGCCCGGGATGCGCCTGTGCTCCCGAGGCGTACATTTTGATACCGTTGTTATACAGTTTGGATGATTATGGTTTGGAGATGTGTTGTAAATTAAATACTCGGTATGGTTGGTATGTTTATATATGGATGTTAGTTACTATGCTCGGGAGTCTGATCATCAGACCGATACACTTGTATTTATTCTGCCTAGTTACCACGTGGGTGGTTAACGGCGTTGTAACACCAAGCGAATAGTTATTGTTTGGTGGTTATTTCCGCTGCGATTTCGGTAGATGATAGGGGCGTTGTAGGGGTGTTACAAAAAGTGGTATCAGAGCGAAGTATCGCTCTGATGACTAGAATACCGAGCTTAGGGATATACCGAGTTAGGAAACCTAACTACAGATACCTAAGTGAACGATTTGGAAAGGTTAACCACTAACTAAGTGTGGGATTACCTGGTTGTCGGGAAGATGTTATAACCATTGGACCGATAAGTGTGCAAGCATAATGCTAATGAGAATGTTCATATGAATTCAGATGGCAGGTAGACCACGAGGGAGAGGCCGCGGGCGCGGTACTGGAGATTTGGGTAACCAGGGCGATGATACTACGGCACAGACTATGGCTGAGGCAGTTGCAGCCGCCGTAGCCCAGTTGGTACCCGACTTGGTTGCTGCTATACAGCAAGGGCAACAGCCCGGAGTTCAGCCACCACCACCACCGCCACGAGAGACCAATTGGGTCAAGGCGTTGGCTGATCTGAGGCCGCCCTCATTCAGTGGGGAGACCGATCCCCGTAAGCTCGAGGCATACATCTCCGAGATGGAGACCGCCTTCGAACCCTAGCACCACCTGAGCAGGTCAAGGTACGACTTGCTGCTTACTACTTGAAGGCTCGGCACAAAACTGGTGGAAGCTTGTGCGCGAGGGTAGAGTTGCTGATCCGACGTTTCAGTGGAGGGAGTACACGGCTCTGCTGCGAGCCAAATACTACCCATACATGTGCAAGAGGCCAAGCGCCTGGAGTTGGACAACCTGAGACAAGGGGATAAGATGACGGTAGATGAGTACTACTCAGCCTTCATCGGACTTATCCACCTGCTACCGGATCTGGGTTACTCAGACCGGATCCTTGTGAACCGTTTCTACAACGGACTGAACTATCGCCTACGCTACGGCATGGGGCCTACTGGATATACCACCTTGCAGGTAAAGGAACTTACAGTGTAATGTGAATAAGTGTGTACAATGTGTTAATGTGATTGTGAATTTATTTGGCGGGGCATAACTGACACCCTAAATATAGGAGTGCTATCATGCCGCTGCTATTGTGGAGATCACCGTCCGTCTGAGGGACGAGGAGAGTGCGCTCAAGCGCAAGGCTCAGAACGAGGGCCAAGGCACGCAAGGGCAGTGGGGAGGGAAGAAGAAGAAATCATACCCCAGTCCCAGAAAGGACAGCAACAAGGTGGCAAGGGCCAGACCCAGACCACCACTGCTGAGGAGCCTCTGCAGCTCACCTATGCGTATGCGGCCAAGCCCCTACGTTCTTACCCACCTAAGGGTAATTGTCTAATCCTGTGTGATAAGTTAGAGTATATGTTAATAAGTTGTGAACAAGTATTGATTGTGTATGTGATAGCAGCTAGCACGGGCTCTGGACCGGAGCGCCACTATTACTGCAAGTGGTGCAACGGAGACCACCCCGGCAAGGACTGCAAGGGTAATGATGTTCAGTGCCGGTACTGTAAGAAGATGGGTCACCGCGACCATGAATGTTGGCAGAACCCGAACAGTAGGAATTCAGCCCAAGGGGCAATGGAAGGGTAAGGCCACTGCGACCACGATGGCCAGAAGACGGCGAACCAGCCACCCCCAGATCAGAGGTACACGGAGTCCCAGAAGGGGAAGGGGTCGGGGTCCAACAAGGCCACCCTGAATGTGGTGGACCGGTCTGAGGCGCCAGGGCCCTCTTCTAGACCAGGTACCGCCTAAACTGTTGAATGAAATAAGTGTTTGCATACCGCATTTCATGCATGTGTGTGTGAGGAGTTTAAGTAACAACCATGTGAGTAAATAAATGAAGTATAGTGTGAGATTTACCTAATTAGAGTACTCTAAACTTAAAGGAACCTTCAATATATGCTATCCAATCCCACCCACACCAAACCCTGAAGAAACCACCATCAACATCACCGACTTTCCATTGGAGCAATGTCAGGTTATCCAACCAGGTATGATACTTCTAAATGGATACCTGACACCGGAAGCACAAATCCATATCATCAGACGATGCGACGAACTTGGAGCAAAACCAGGAGGGTTCTACACACCCGAATACCCGAACGGAGCAAGGATGCAATTGAAGATGATGTGCATGGGTAAGGACTGGAACCCTTACACCAAGTCATATCAAGAAGTACGAGCTGAAGATGGAGCAACAGTAGCAAGTATACCAGAGGAGTTCCATGCGGTCGTTAACCACGCCGTGGGAATTGCTCAGCAAGTTGAAACGGAATCAATTCCAAGTGTAAAAGCAGATTATGCATTGTAAACTTCTACCAGAAAGGTGGACGGTTGGGTATGCACCAAGACAAGGACGAGTCACCCGAGTCTCTAAGTAAGGGAGTACCCGTGGTGTCTTGGTCCATTGGTGATACCGCAGTATTTGTGTATGGCGAGCAGAAGCGTGCTGATCTCGCAAAGAAGCTACTGCTGAAATCGGGAGATGTACTAATCATGGGTGGGCAATCAAGGATGCTATACCATGGCATCAGAAAGATCAAACTGAATACCGCACCGTCGGCAGTGATCAATGCCACACACATGAAACCCGGACGTTTGAATTTGACCTTCAGGCAGTTTTAAGCCTTGTATAATTATGTGGTAACCAGTATGTATTAAGGATATTGTAAGTATGAATCATGGCGACAGTATAAGCCAATGAATGTTGTAAAAAGGTGTGTTAATGAATAAAGTGGAGTTGTTTGAAGCATCAACCGTGTTGTTACCCAATACTTATTAGTTTGCCAATGAATTAGGCTGTGCACTCGGAACGGGAGGTATACTGAGTGTCTGCAATAGGCAGAAGCCGGCAAGAGCGGCACAATCCTCACCGGTACCTTTCCAGTGAATGGCGTGGATGCATCGATCTTGTTCGACTCTGGAGCCTCACACACATTCATTTCGCTATCATTTGCGAAGAGGCTGGGGTTAGATGGTGAAGAGATGCCAGACTTCGTGGTCACTCTCCCGTCGAAAGAGCGGATCAGATGTACCCGCTACTACCGAGATGCTATTGTTCGAATCATGGATGAGGAGTTTCCGATCGACTTGATAGAGTTCGACGGACTGGTTTTGATGTGATTGTCGGGATGAACTGGTTGGAGCGGTACAAGGGTAGAATCCTATGTGCCGAGCATCGACTGCTTCTTAGGAGTCCATCTGGGGTTACTATATCATACCGCCAGAGGCCCAGGGAGCCTTCGACACAGATCATCACCGCCATGGCCATGTATCGTGAGTTACGACGGGGAAAGTGATGTATACCTCTGCTATGTCCAGACATAGAGAGAGACCCTGAGTTTAGCCCAGATGTGCCGGTAGTGTCGGAGTTTCCTGATGTATTTCCTAAGGAACTGCCGGGCATGCCGCCAGCACGAGAGGTTGAGTTTGAGATTGATCTATTCCGGGCACCGGACCCATTGCGAAAGCGCCTTACCGTATGGCTCCAGCAGAGATGACAGAGCTCAAGGAGCAGCTGAGAGACCTACTCGACAAGGGCTTTATCCGCCCTAGTGTGTCACCATGGGGAGCGCCGGTCCTCTTCGTGAAGAAGAAGGACGGTAGCCTCCGCCTATGTATTGATTATCGGGAGCTGAATGCTGTTACGGTGAAGAACCGTTACCCTTTACCACGCATCGACGATCTATTTGATCAGCTTAGGGGAGCATCAGTATTCTCCAAGATAGACCTACGTTCCGGATATCACCAGATTGCCATCCGTGACAGTGATATCGAAAAGACAGCTTTCAGAACTAGGTATGGGCACTATGAGTTCACCGTTATGCCGTTTGGCTTATCAAATGCACCAGCAAAGTTCATGGACTTAATGAACCGTTTGTTCCAAGATCAGTTGGACAAATCAGTGGTAGTCTTCATCGATGACATACTTGTGTATTCGAAATCGAGAGGTGAGCATGAAAGCCACCTGAGAGATGTATTGCAGACGTTGAGAAAGAATCAGCTGTATGCTAAATTTTCTAAGTGTGAATTTTGGTTGAACCAAGTATCATTCCTTGGACATGTGATTTCTGAGGCCGGGATCGCTGTTGATCCGGCAAAGATAGATGCAGTGCGCACCTGGCCTAGGCCGAAGACAGTTACCGACATCAGGAGCTTCCTCGGTCTGGCAGGTTACTATAGGAGATTTGTGAAGGACTTCTCCAGTGTCTCGAAGCCGATGACTTCCTTGATGAAAAAGGATGCACCATTCGAGTGGACAGTCGACTGTGAGAGAGCTTTCACGAGTCTCAAGGATGCTCTGACATCTGCACCGGTTCTGACATTACCAGACGGTCCAGATGGTTTTGAGGTCTATTGCGACGCATCAGGCAGGGGTATGGGTTGTGTGTTGATGCAACACGGGAAGGTCGTGGCTTACGCCTCCCGACAGCTGAAGAAGCATGAGGAGAACTACCCTACCCACGACTTAGAATTGGGGGCCATTGTCTTCGCACTGAAGATATGGCGACATCACTTGTATGGGGTAAGTGTGACGATTTATTCTGACCACAAGAGCTTGAAATACTTGTTCACTCAGAAAGAGTTGAACATGAGGCAGAGAAGGTGGGTTGAATTCTGAATGATTATGACATCAATTTACAGTACAAGGAGGGTAAGGCAAACGTGGTAGCTGACGCATTGAGTCGCCGAGCACACTCTCTCCATTCGCTAGTCTCTCATACTGGCTTGGTTGAAGAGGTGCGGAGTGCTCAGATGACGGATCAGTATATGGTGGAAATTAGACAGAAGCTTATTGATGGCACATTCGAGGGTCAGAAGTATGACTTCAGACTCCACGATGATGACCTGATTAGGCTCAATGGCGATTGTGTATACCCAGGAGTAGCGCTGAGCTGAAGGAGCGCATATTGAGTGAATCCCACTGTTCTACTACTTCGATTCACCCCGGAGCTTCAAAGATGTATAAAGGTATGAAAAGATATTCTGGTGGGCTGGAATGAAAAAGGATGTGAATGACTATGTGTTGAGGTGTCTCACTTGTCAGAAGGTCAAGTTTGAGCACCGACGGCCTGGTGGTATGGTGCAGCCAATGCCAGTGCCGGAGTGGAAGTTCCATGACATATCTATGGACTTCGTAGTAGGGCTTCCGCCTACAAGGGGAGGTCTGAATATGATTTGGGTTAGTTGACCGACTGACCAAGGTGTCTCGATTCATTCCGATGAAGGACACCTGGAAAGTGGCAAGATTGGCAGAACTATTCGATAAAGAATTGTAAGACATCATGGGGTACCAAAGACGATGTATCCGACAGAGATACCAGATTCTTATCCAGATATTGGAAGTCTACACGAGAGGCACTGGGTACTGAACTGAAATTGAGCACGGCGTTTCACCCACAGACCGATGGTCAGAGTGAGCGCACCATACAGACACTTGAGGATATGCTACGTGCATGTGCACTTGACTTTCAGACCAGCTGGATTGATAAGTTACATCTGATCGAGTTTAGTTACAACAACAGTTATCATGCATCGATCAAGATGTCTCCCTTCCAGGCATTGTACGGTAGACCATGCCGCACGCCATTATGCTGGGATGAGTGAGACGAGACGGATCATTATAGGACCAGAGTATCTTGAGCAAGTTCAGGCAGAAGTTCGCCAGATCAGGCTAATATGAAAGCAGCTCAGGATAGACAGAAGTCGTACGCAGATGTGCGCCGACGTGACCTGGAGTTCGCCGTGGGCGATCAGGTATTTTTGAGAGTATCCCCCATGAAGGGAGTATTTCGTTTTGGCCAGAAGGGCAAGTTGAGCCCGAAATATGTAGGTCCTTATGTTGGACGGAGCGGATCGGCCCGGTAGCTTATAGACTTGATTTACCCGCCGAGCTGGGCAAGGTACATGATGTATTTCATGTGTCCCAGTTGAAGAAGTATATGTCTCATCCGTCTCATGTGCTTCAGCCTGAAAGGCTAACTTAGAGCCGACCATGCGATCAGTGGAGACTCCGGTACGGATTCTGGACACTAAGACTCGAGACACTCGCCATAAGTCTGTGAGACTGGTGAAGGTCTCTGGTCTAACCAGGACGTTGAGGAGGCCACTTGGGAGCTGGAAGAAAGATGAAGGCGAAGTACCCGTCGTTGTTTACTTCTTAGTGTTTGTATGTATAGGGTACGGGGCGTACCCCTTTAAGGGGGGTAGAGCCGTTTCGGTTATGGTTTATGACATGTTTGTATACATTGTCTGTGTTGTGTTGTCATGTTGTTAATGTTACAGACCGCTGAGTCTGAATGATGTTGTGATGTTTTGTTGTTTGGACCATGTGTCCGATATGATGTAATATGTTGTTAATGTGATATAGAAGTGTTGTTGATATGTGTTCTCATGTTCTAATGTTTAAGTTATGTGGAAGTATGAACTTTGGGGACAAAGTTCTTTTAAGGGGGGTAGATTGAAATACCCCAAACCTAGTTATGTTGTTTAAACACCTAAATAGGGTGTAATAAGACTAAAAAGAGTCTTAGAAACCTTAGTAAACAAATTTAAACAAAAGGAAACACAAATGTGCTTTAAAGTCAATAAGAGCTAAAATGTGCTCTAAGCTTGGGATAAACTTGAGTAAGACCTAATGAGCTTACCAAGACCTCATTTATATACTAATGAACATATTAAACCAATTACCAAAGAAAACCAAGCTTGAAAACAAGTTAAAACACAAAATGTGCTTTAAGAAGTCTTAAAGCACGTTTTGAAAAATTGTCTTGTAAATGAGTTTTGAATGGCTAAATGTCCATCATTACTCTTAAATATATATGTGTACTATATAGTATCACATTTGGGTGGCTATATTAATGGGAAATCAAAAATTTCACTTCTAAGTGCCTTGTTTAGGTGAATAGTACTTTTTATAAGCTAGTTTGTAACATATGTTGTATTAAGTAATTAAATTGACAAACAAAGACTAAACACCCTCCACTAATAAAGGGGGCCGGTTTTCTAAGTGTGTGACTCACCACTCCTTAGTTGATAATAATAAGTAAGTAAAGAAAACTAATTAACTTACCTTTTTACTTTATAAGCATAAATATCTCCTTAAAGCAAATCCTATCTTCACTCTCATTTCTTTCCTTCATTCCACACGGTTTCCCACCTCTCTTCTTCCTTCTTCCTTGTTCTCTCTCGGTAATACTACTACCACCATGGAAGTTCCAACTTTGACCACTTGCTAAATCTAGCTCACTTGTCCAAATCAAAAACAAAGACCACCAATCTCTTCCTCTCATCAAGCTCTTCATTCCTATCTTCTCAAAACTCCAAGAGCTCCATTTCGGTGCCAAGGTGTTCCACCATTGAAGGAGCTTGAGCTTGTATTTGACATATTGTTGATCTCCTTTGCTTCTAGGTAAGGAATCTCAAAGAAAATCATGTTTCCTCCATGTTCTTACCTAACCGAAAATACACATTGATATAGCTCTTTGTGTGACTTTGTTCTAGCTTCATTTCAACTCTTCATGGACTAGGTGGAGTCCTCTCTTGTTATATATTCAAACTCTCTTCAAAGATCAAGGTAAAACAACTACATTAATGTTTTTGAAACAATGTCAAATTAGGGTTTACAATGAGATGAAGCTTATAGCTTGAATACTCATTTAATGTTTGTATATTGTTTAGAACTTGACAAGGAATCAAAATACCATACGGTTTTGTAAGGAAACAAGAAGGAAGTGTGGTGGAAAAAGAGGTAAATCTACTAACTTAATGTTTTTAATGCCTTAGGAGAAATGAGCTATAATTGCTTATTAAAACTACCTAAAGAGCACATGGTAAATGACCTAGTAAATGTTCTCAAGGAGACTAGTAAAATAACATATGTCTTGTTGTATGTAATCGCAGGTTAAAGGCATATATATTGTGGAAATTCAGTGTTTATGATTTAAGCACTTTAAGGGCCTAAGAGCCATGCATTTTAAGGGCCTAAGTGCCATGCAATTTAAGTTATGCACTATATTGTGATGTAGTGTGAATTTGGTGAAGTTGTGTAAGAAAGTGTTCTTGGTGTTCTTAGTGTTCTAGGATGATTTGATGATAAAATAATGTGCTAAGGTGTAACAAATGCTAGGAGAAACTATGTCGAAATTTAGAAAATGCATAAGGAGTTCAAGATGTTGTAAAGGAATTTTGATGAACTAGGAAGTGTTCTAGAGTGTAATAAGGACTTAGGCATGATCTTGAGGTTTTAGTATGTACCAAAGTCATTTGGACTTAGATGAAGGCTTAGGCTAACTTTGGTAAAATAAGGAGGAAGTGTAAGCTTAGGAAAAAGGGATTTCAAGAATGACTTAAGGAGTTTTAGTTTGTAAGAATGATGTTTTGAGTAATGATGTTGTGTGGAAGGAATATCTTGATATAATGGTTATATAGGCATGAAACATCACTTGGAACCTAGGAGTAGATACTATAAGTGTTGGAGGCTTTGGAGGAAATTGGTTAAGTGTTTAAAGGCTTAGAAATTGAGTATAATGGCACGTCCGAACTTCCGTCCGAACTTGGAAGCTCGGACATGCCCTGTTACGCTTACAGTTTTCTGGATTTTAGGTAGTGTCCGAACTACCGTCCGAATTTGGAAGTTCGGACGCACCTGTTATTTCTTAGGGATTATCCTCGAACTGTGTCCGAACTTGGGAAGTCCGGACACATGTTCGGACGTATGGATTTCTGGTTAGGATTTTCCTCGACTCATGTCCGAACTTCCGAAGTCCGGACACAAGTTCGGACATGTGTCTGTTTTCTGTCTAAAATCACGGCTTGTGTCCGAACTTGGAAGCTCGGACACAAGTTCGGACAGGGCACTATATGGACCAAAAATTATTGTTTTAAGATGGAAATTGTTATCTAAAAATAGTAGTTGGTTAGTAAAGATATTATAAGGTTATATAGACATGTTAGGTGGGTTTTAAAGGCAATTAAAAGGATGAAAAGTTGTAATAAGTGTAAAATAAAACTAAACTAGTAGTGATGAGTAGATAATGTTAATAATGGACTAGTGCGTTAATTAACCGACGTTACTAATGTGTTAGGATTCTTCTCAGGTGGAAACCAGTCGAGGCAAGGACCAAGGTATGGTTTTCTTGCAGTCTGTTGCCTACCGGTTTACACCGGCTTGGGTGTTGTTTTTTTTCTGCGTGTTACGACCTTATAAGACTAAGGCATGAAAAGAGTTTACAGTTGTTATACATTATGATGTTGTAAGGTTATGACTCCTTTTCCCTTGGTTGTCTAACAAGACCTAATGTTTGCTTGTATGTGACTTGACAAAATGTTGTGTGATCACTAACAAGTGCTACCGGGGAGTGAGGAGTCCGGTTGTTCCGGCCACGCGTGTGATGGATGGGGGTCGATATCATATCCGGTTCGGCTCTCTTGGTGTATGTTAGGTGGTATTCCAATTTGGTTTCTACCTTCCCTTAGCTTATCCAAAGCTAGTTACTGACTCACGTCGGGCCATAGGGGCATACGTATGTTATTTCGGTGTGCTTGGGATTACTATATCCGACACACCTTTGGTATAAGTTAACCGTTCTATATAACCGGACGGTAACGAGGATGGTAACGAGCTTAACATGGGATTGGTAAAAATCCTAGGCTCTCATGGTATACTAACTATGGTGGAAGGTTCCCTGTGAGACCGAATTTATGGTGTTATGTATTGATGTTGTGATGCTATGCAATTTCCCTTGCTATGCTATGGTATATATATATATATATATTTTGGATGATCTAAAATGAATGCCATGTTATTATGACAATTAGTTGCGCGTATCCCGGTAGTCGATGGGCTGCGCGTTAGCCATACCAGCAAGGTGCTGACCCCCTCGGGGGCTCCATATTTTTATTGCAGGATGAGGATCGAAGAGGCAGAGTGGCTCTAGGTCCTAGGCTGTTGATATACTTTTGGATAAGTAGGTTGTTGAGCCGGGATGCGCCTGTGCTCCCGAGGCGTTACATTTTGATACCGTTGTTATACAGTGTTGGATGATTATGGTTTGGAGATGTGTTGTAAATTAAATACTCGGTATGGTTGGTTATGTTTATATATGGATGTTAGTTACTATGCTCGGGAGTCTGATCATCAGACCGATACACTTGTATTTATTCTGCCTAGTTAACCACGTGGGTGGTTAACGGCGTTGTAACACCGAAGCGAATAGTTATTGTTTGGTTGGTTATTTCCGCTGCGATTTCGGTAGATGATAGGGGCGTTGTAGGGGTGTTACACACTTATATTAAACTTCACTCTTAATTCCATAATTCACGCTATACCCCATAATCATCAAATATTATATTCTTACCACCAAATATTTTCCAATCTTGAATTACCTCCTAAATCCACATATCTTATCATATTTACATACTTAATTTATTCCAAAGTTTCAATCAACTTTTCAATATTGCCGAACAGACCCACATTCTGCCCAATTTATTTCTCGCCCCTGATGCAACACCCCCTTGGTATCTCGTATTAACACTCTCGTAGCATAAATTAAAAACGTATCACAACGGAATTAAATGACAATCGTCCTCACTCTGTGTCACATGCCATTGCTCACCCATGTGAGTAAAGAAGCAAAATGAAATATAAAACAAAATAATATCCATAGTGATGAGCAAGATGTTTATAACTACTACACCATGCTAAATCCAAAGTCGAATATACGAGACAAGTGAGCAACTATAATTCCGAATATGTTACAACTGTATCATAATACAGATAAAAGTCTAAGTGAGGTAAACAAAAGCAAACACCCTCTCTACCTGGTGTCCCGTACTCCGGCTTCATCGCGGTCAGTGTCCAGTAAATGGGTTGCCGTATAGGCTCAGCAAAACGCTGAGTATGCTAAGGCATGATTTTGACCCTTTAGGCTCTTAAGTCGTTTAACCGTATTAACATTAGATTGATTTCATGTTGATACCGGTGTTATAGTTTAAATAAGTACTATAAATAGCATAGTAAACACCATACATTCATACAATTCCCAAGCAACATTTTACATAAACCATGGTAACAATCGAGTGCGATAAAACACGCAATCATCTCTAGCAAACGGTATTTGTTGTCATAATTACATCCGGCCTCCCGAGCCCTTGTACATCATCATATTTATTGTTAACACTGTTGGGTGTCATGTTAAGACAACCCAAATTAACTCACAATGGACAATCATCCCACGTACACACACAAGTGCCCATATTGCCAAGGATCAGGAGATCCCGGGACTTCCACTTTGCCTTTTTTAAAGGCATCCTTAAATGGCCGGAGCCTGGTACCAACAGTAGTACACTCTGACCAACGATCTATGTAGTTTCATTGGAATTAACAAGAGTAGACCCAATCCGGGTGTTAAACTCTAGCGATCATTATGCGCAACCAGTAGTCAAAGACTAAACTGGATTTCCATCTCATACACTAACTCTCCATCATATGATTAAGTCTTTAATCAATACCTAAAGTATAGTCTTTTGGAGAATTCATTTTAAATGAAGCTGCCATCGAGGACTTACGCAAATACGTAGAAGTAGTCTAGGTCATATTCATGTTTGAGATCCAAGCTCTAGAGACCGGTATAGCCGTGTCTCGTTCCTAAGTGTTTTACTCAGGTTAATGTGACGATAATATCCGTCGTACTTTGATAGGTAACAATCACTTACTTTTATACTCGTATATGTACATTTATATAAGTCGAACTATAGTCGACATAGTATTAGTCTGGAGGACGTTCGCGCACAAGTAGATAACACAAGAGATATGAGTAAATAGAACACATAACATTGCATGCATACATAATAACACACATATCGCTCTTAGGCAATTAAACACACAATGTATGACCCCAAGGAAACCCTCAGGATGGTCAGACCACACCAGTTACATACCGTACACCGTAATCTATGCTAGCATATAATCTACTTGTCCCGTGCTCCTCGTAGATGTACGATCTAGAATATATACACACCACTACAAGTTAATCCCTATGATTAACTAAATTCGGTATTTCCGAATAAATGTCATACCCCGATAGTTAACCCCCCGTATCTCATCAGTTGAGTTGGTTCGGGTTCTCGTATGGTCAAGTGAGTTGACTTGGTCAAGTATGTTGACTTGATTAGAGTATCCAAGTACATAAGTTTATAATATTCATTATAATACATTGTATTACATAATTCATTCCTAATATAAACTCTTATACCTTAACATTAGGAATTTATCTCTAATGTTTAATTAATCATCCCCACCTTATAACATTCATCATTTACTACTATATGGTTCCCAACCATATTATATAACCATCTTATTTGATACACACTTAATTTTATACAAACATATGAATTATAAACCCATTTATTAAATGTTACATTTTATCATTTTATGTGAGATAGTTATCCTCACTAGTTTGTATTATCTTGTACAAACTTATATTAAGATTCTTATCCTAATGTTATGTAACATTTATATAATACCATAGTAAATTTCTAAGGTTTATTTAATCCACACATTACTTTATAGCTCCATTTATTCATTAATTGTCACATTATTTCATGTGAATATTCTTACTTATACTAGTTTTCACTTTAATCACATTAACACCTTATAATTATTATAACATTCATAACATTGTAGGCTATAGTCTAAAATTCATTTCTAACATGTTTAATTCTCGGTACAGCCCCAAAATTCCATAAATTACAATTTGACCACATAACATTATATGATGTTACAATTATATTATTGTATCATATACTATGATATTTCTACCTTATAATATAATTAACCTATAGTTTTTATACAGGTTTATTAAATTGCCAAGAAGGCCCTAAAGGTTATAGTTCAATTCCTTCAACTCCCAACAATTTTCTTTTATTACAATCTTACCACATTATTTATATATCTTATATTATATCATTTACTCTTATAACATGTATAACCTATGGTCATAAATATTTATTTTCATAATTCCCAACAGACCATGGGTCTGCCCAGATTTATTCTTCACCCACTTAACTTCCTTAAATTACTAAATGGCCCCATTTATAATCTATACGTTATATTATAACATTTAAACTATATATTATGCATACTAATTTATATAACTCCAATAAATTCCCTAAAAATCACCAAAAATCCCAAAATGTTCTATTATGTTATAATTACTATTCCTACCAGAAATTTTCAGATTTTATGTTCCAACCCCTTAAATTTTGTAAATTTTACATTTAACTTATAAACTTAATATAAAGTCATAATTAGTCATTTATAACTTCTAATTTGGTCAAAGCCACTAATATGGTCAATGTTAAGCTTCCTAATCCTGCTTTGACCACCAACTTCCAATACTTATGAAATACCCCTATTCTTTTAGAAATTACATTTTTACCCTCAAACTTTGTAAATTCTTATCATTTACATATTAATTCATTTTAAGCCCAAAGTTTCGGCTTTAATATTTCTTTCCCCTCCAATATTATTTATCCCCAAACTTTACAATATTTGCACAAATGACTTTAAATGAAATTTAAACTTAAATAGCATAATCCAAATGGCCTAAATACATGGCGCTATTACAAACTTTAATTTCTAACAAAAAGTACACATAAATGCTCATCAGAACATCTAAACTCTTAGCTTTTTACCAAAAAACACCCCAACACTTTTATAAATGTATTTTAGCCCCATTTCTTTATTTCCTTGACATTATAAGTCATTCTAACACCAGGTAATTTAGCCAAAAGTGTTAAATAAAATTTTAACATATAGTTAAGT
Source organism: Limonium bicolor (assembly GCA_023374045.1). Classification (NCBI taxonomy): domain Eukaryota; kingdom Viridiplantae; phylum Streptophyta; class Magnoliopsida; order Caryophyllales; family Plumbaginaceae; genus Limonium; species Limonium bicolor. Next base: position 66,979,451 of record CM041782.1, on the reverse strand, counting down.
CATAATAACCTTATAAACCCCTTGACTTTAATTAATTTGTAACAATAATTATATAAAACCTTAATAACATAAGGTAAGTATACTTACTTGATTTATGTCACAAAAATCAGCCAAACAACACTCCAAACTCACGGCCTAATTTTTATAATAGGCTTAGGTTAGTTTTTGTTCATGATTTTATATAAACTTGATTAACACATCATTAAGGTAGGATTTTAACTTACTATGTCAAGGATGATCTTAGCTTGTTCTTGCACACTTTTGGACAGAATGTCATCCAAGGATTAAGGCACCCATTCAGCCATATTTTGCAAGAAACAAAGGACATAAACTAGGTTCATGACTTAAGGTATTTAAGGATGTAAATAAGCTTATAAAGTCATGATTTTACATTGATATTGTAAGGCTTTGCAAGGTATGAAACCGCATGATTTTTAAGACACAATAAGAGTATTAATACTTCTTCTAAACCAAGGAACAAAAACCACATAAGAAAAGGTAGATGCTAGTTAGATTTACCTTTTAAAAATTTCTTAAAATGGAGTTTTTGGCATGGATTCAGCCACCCCTTGAATCTATTGAAAGATCCCTTGAGCAAGCATAAAAAGGAGCAGAAACGAAGTGTAAGGAACCAAAGAAAATCGCCATGGAAGAAGTGGAAGCAAAGATATATGTTTAGAGCATGTTTTACCTTATAAATGTCTTAAGCTTACTTCCCCCTTTATTTTTGGTTTCCAGTCGAGATGTATGTTTTCATCAAAGATGAACTCGCTGAGAATAAAGAGGAAGATGAGGTTGATGCATGGTTCATTGGAAAGAGGAGGAAACGAGGAAGAAATGAACTATAATATGATTTAAATGCTTACCTTAGTCAAAGTGAGTTGGATTTTGAAGAAGCTTGCTTCTAGTTTGACAATGAAGTAAAAAGAGAGGTTTTTCTGCTGAAGCTCATGGCTAGAATGGGGTAGGAGGAAAGAGAAAGATAAATTTTGCTTTTAAGGTAAAAATGTCATAATTTGTAAATATTAAATGATGACTCATTTGGAAGATATTTATGGATAAAATAAGGCTGGATAACAGCTCATTTTTCCACCTGAATATAGTCAAGGCTGGGGTCTTAATGTTGACCATTGACTTGGTTAAGTGATTAAGTCTTAATTTGGCACTATTTAGGTACTATTCACATTTTTTGGAGCAAACTTTGATTTTTTGTAAATTATTTGAATTATGGTTACTAATGTGATACTAAATAGTACACATGTTAATTAAGGTGTATACAAGGCTATTTAGCCATTCAAAGTCAACTTTTGGACACTTTCATAAAAATGTGTCTTAAGGAGTTTTAGAGCTCCTTTTTGTGTTTAACTCTTTCTAGAGTTTGGTTTGCTTTGGTAATGGTTTTATCATGTTATTACCTTAGTTATAAGGTTTAGGAATCCACTTTGGGCCCTAACCAAGGTTACATAATCCTTAAGGCTTCTTTAGAGCACAATTTGCCTTAAGTGGGTTTTAAGCATGTTTTTGCTTGTTTTTGATCTTTGATTGTTTCCAAATAATTATAGAGGTATGTTTAAGCCTTAATGTATAATCATATGTTTATATCATGTTTTATTAGTTAGGGGTATTTCACCTGAACTTTACAAAATTTACCAATTGACCCCATAAGTTCTTCTAAACTTCCAAATTCACCATTGAACTTTCCTAAGCTCATATTTTAAAAATTTCTTTATTTATTTGGTCAACACTATAAGTCCACCTAGGTTTGACCAACATACACTGCCTTACCCCTAATTTTCCAGAAATTATGAATTAACCCCCAAGTTTCCCAGGGTTTTCATTTAACTCCCAAAACTTACAAAAACTTATGTTTTCCACTCCTTAACCAATTAAGACCTAACTTTCGGCTATGTTTTCATTTAACACTCCTAAATTCAGTTTATTTACATTATTTAACCTATCCTTTAAGCATATCAACTCTAAAGCACATCCTATTAACTCAAAATCATTTTAACCCAAATTTGCCTTTAAACCTAAACCAAACATTTCCTAAATTCATAGGTATTTTCCACCGAATTTTGAAGTGTTTTTAAGCAACCAAACAACCCCTTAATATCAGATTTATACACCTAGTATAATACCATAAGGTCCTTAACTTTTAGAAACCTTAAAACTAACAAATGCTTATAAACTTAGCCTAAACTCTTGGCCATAATACAAGCCATAAACTAAACTTCCAATGTACAGCCATAATACAACATTATTTTTGACCAGATTAATTCCTTAACTGTCCAAGGTTTATAATTTATATAAAATCACTTAAACTTATGTTAAAGTGACATTTAAGCCCTTAAGTCTTTGATAAACATAACCTAATGTTTTAATGTAGATTTATACACATTCCTTGGTCACATTAGACCATTTTTATCACATGACTTTTGGCCATATATATTACCCAACCCTAAAGACATTAAAGCACCAAAACAAGCCTCAAGATTAGAACATTACCCTTAAGCTCCAAGCTAGCTTTTTATCCTTGAACTTTCGGCCCTATATTGTAATGGAGGGGAAAGTTAGCTTTTTGTATCAATCTCAAGGGTTTGATGACAGATTTAAGTAGTGCAGCTTTAGGTTAAAAGCTTACTCTTGTAAATGTTGATTTTCTCCTCTTATCCCCATTTGGTTTTTAGCCACAAGCTCAAAGAGTTGAAGCTCCATTTCGGCCATATATTGTGAAGATAAAAATGAACCAAATTTAGGGTATTTTACACTCTTTAATAAGATTAAGGAAAGCCTAAGGCATAAATCACCAAAATGTGCATTAAGGCGTGATTATTACCTTGAAGAACCTTAGTTTTAGAGCTCACCTTCTTAGTTGAAGTTCACCTTGTTCTTGAGTTGTTTTTCCTTGTATTTTCGGTCAAGAAAGGGATTTGATGTAGCTTCATATTTTGAATGATAATAATGAAGAACATGATTCAAATGAGTCACATTTTTGGATCTCAAAATCAAGAGAAGGAACTTAAGGTTTTAGAGGACATTTCTTACCTTTACTTGGTTGAACTTTGGCTAGTCTTTCACCATTGTTTCTCTTCAGATTTTTGGCCCATTAACTTTAGATTTTTCGGAAATAATAAGAGGAATAACTGAGTGGTGTTCTTGATGAAGAAGGAAGAAGATTTAAGAGGAAGAAAGGTAAGTGTCTATGTAGTAAGTTGTCTCACCATTGTTGTCCTTCCATGGAGCTAGAAATGAAAACTCTAGAGGAGGAAGAAGGTGCTGGCTCAGTCAGGTGAGAGGAGGGAGAATATGGTAGGAAGCATGGGGAGCAAAATGAGAGTTGGTGAAAGTGTAAAGAAGATATGATTTAGAGTTCCCAAGGAGGGACGACTTTGTGCTTTAGGAAGCTTCCTCTCTTAATAGTACCCTTACTTTTTGAAGTCCTCTTTCCCTCCAAACCAGCTCCAAGTACATATTTTAGGGGTTGGTTTTGTCATCTGTGACTTATATTATTAAGGAGTTACATGTTGTATATTTGGACTTATTTCATTGTTAGGTTGTAACTTGTGTAGTTCCTTATTTTAAGGTGTATTCATTTGTGTTAGGCGTATTCCTCTATGTTTTGAGTGATTAGTATACTTTACTATTCATGATGACTAGTTAAAGTATGTTCTATAATTCACTTATGTTATTTGTGCTCTTATTTCATATAATGACTTACATGTTACACCAACTTTCTTAGTTGATTTCTCCTTTTAATTACTCCCTCTTTAGTCCAATATTTTATGTAAGGTTTAATAACCTTTTTGGACTATGTATATATATTTATATAAATATGTTTAGAGTTTCATACTTCCTTAATTCATTAGGGCTCATTAGCCTTCCTAATTCAATGATTAATCCTTAATCATATGTATAAACCTTAGGTTAGGGGTATTTCAAAGATGACTTAGAAGCCCTGAAAATTAAAAAAATGCCCTTCATAATGACTAAGCAGCCACCATTGTCCCAAGACGTGCTATCAACCCGAGTTTCTGTGCCCTTTGACCAAACTACCCTTTAGGGGTGAGAAACGGGGCGGTTATTTCGGTTATCTCAAATAACTATTTTTTTTATTCAATCACCATATTTTTAACCGTTTTACAAAAGTTATTTCGGTTAAAACGGTTATCCGTTTAAAGTACGCTTTGGTTAACGGATATTGAATTTCAAACTTTGGTTATTTGTAATAACCAAACTTTTATAAAAATATTTTATAAAATTTATTTTTCTCTTAATCTAATATTTCACTACACACTCAATTAGGTTTAGTTTCTTATTATTTCGGTTAATTAAAAAAGTTTGGTTATTTCAGTTATTTTAGAAAGTTTGGTTACTTCAGTTATTTTTGGAAGTTTCACTATTTCAGTTATTTCAGGAACTTCGGTTATCGGGCGGTTGACGGTTATTAGTGTATCATAGAAAATGGTTATCGGTTTAAAACAGTTAATTATGAATGAATACACTACACCGAGCATCTAAGGTGTCAGATTCCTGTAAAATCTAAACTATGTCGAGCATCTAAGGTGTTAGAAACTTGTAAAAACTAAAACTTCACCGAGCATCTAAGGTCTTAGGAACTTGTAAAAACTAAAACTATGCCTAGCATCTAAGGTGTCGGGAACCTGTAAAAGACTAATGTGTGGATGTGGATGTTGTGCGCATAAAGATGATATATAAATGATATGTGGATAATATGCAAATGAGGATGATGTGAAAATGATGCTCGGTGCATCTGGGGACTGAAACCTATGCTAATGATCCTGGTTGGACCCTATGTGGTCTTATTGCCATTGTCACCCATACCGGTGTGCAGGGATAACTCCTGGTATAAACCACAGGGACTTATTGCCTTCACCTATTAATCCCAAAATACGCTGACATTATAAAGAAGGATTTATCGCCATCACCTCGTTAACTTTTAGCCAGGGCTTATGCGTGCCTGGGTTATCCAAGTCAGGGCTTATTCACGCCTGAATGAATGACATAAAATGCTTCATGATGAAATGTGAAAGGTAGGGCTTATGTGTGCTTGAAATGAATGAAAGAAAGGCTCATGCCGTGCCTGGATGAATGTAGGTAGGGCTTATGACATGCCTAGATGAATTCAGGTAGGGCTTATGACATGCCTGGATGAATGCAGGTAGGGCTTATGACGTGCCTGGAATGAATGCATGGTAAGGCTTATGTGTGCCTAAAGGAATGCAAGGTAGGGCTTATGGGTGCTTGAAGGAATGTAAGGCAGGGCTTATGGGGGCCTGAAGGAATGCAAGGTAGGACTTATGGGTTCCTGTAGGAATGCAAGGTAGGGCTTATGTGTGCCCGTGGCCTATAATGTGAAGGTAGGGCTTATGACGTGCCTGTGGGGTAGTGGTGCTTAAAGCTTATGAAAGGTTTAAGCTTTTTGGTTCTGATCGGTTTGTCAGCAATTGTTGGAACCAACAATTACCCCAATATTTTTCCTTAAGACAATTTGAGCTTGAAATTGTGGCGATAGAGCTGCCCCCAGTATTTTCTTTGATTAATTGCGTAAAACAAGTCTCGTTCTCATGGGGTTAAGTTTTGTTTGACGTGGTGCTTCATAGCCTACACTCAGTGTGCTTGATATTTACACTCGTTTCTTTCTTTCGGTCCAAACGACTAGACCATTGAATTTGGAATGTATTAGATTTAAGCATCCGATTTGTTACTTTCACATGATTGGATACACAAATACCAAGTTGGAAGTCTTTAAATCTTATAATGTGGCCGTGCAGTGTGATGAAAGACAACGAGACTATGGAGCGATGTTTGAGATATGTAGAGCTTAAAGGGTGACCGAAGCTACAACTTGCGCCTTCTCTCAGATTCGCCTTTTCTTGTGTTGAAGTTGTTTGGCTACTTCATGCTGACTTTGCTTTAGAGCTTTGGACTTAGAACCTTGGAGTTGTCCTTTGCATCATTTCTCTTCTTTTGCATTTCTTTGAGGCTTTTCAAATTTGCCTTTCTTTGTATCCATTTCTTTTTTATTTTCCTTTGCTTCGGGGTTCTTGTGTCTCCCAGCTTTGAACTTTGGCAGTTGTTTTGATGTAGGCTCTTCAGACCCTGTGTCACTTTGGGACCATTTGTGGATCGCTTTTGTCATGCTAGTAGCGGCATTGCTTCTTTTTGACCGATGAAAATGCTATCCGAGAGTCAGGCTCCTCGCTTCCTTTGGTCACCAGGTAGGATATTCATTAGGATATTCATCAGATCTGTTCAAAAATTTAAAAAAATTATTGGAAATAAAATTTCAAAAATCCAATGCCATTATGCTCCGATTATCATCCCTTACCGTACGTTGAAATTTCATGACATTTCGAATTGTTTTGGACCATTTTTGGAGGAGAGCAAAAATTACAAGATGAGTTGTATTTTCCTTTAATTTTTGTGCTTCGGGCTTCAAATAAATTTGTTGGGCTTTCGGTCAAGGATGGGCCTAATAACCAGACTTAAACTTTTATTTTAATGGATGGAAGCCTTTTCTTTTTATTCAAAAATTTGGGGCTTTTTATTATTAAAAAAGTCAACTTATAATATGTATTAAAAGCTAAGTTTTTAGAATAAAATCCTCAAAAATGATGAGAAATTCCCTTCACGGTGATCAAGTTGTTACGACCGTTTTGAGGTGTAGGAGCTAATCATGCAAAGATAGAAAATACCAAAAATGTCCTTAACAATTTGTGATTCCAAGTCTTTTGACCGTTTAGCCCTTCATTGCATCTGTGCTCAACAGGACTCCTTCCGAGGGTCAAAATTTTGGGTATAACAGATTTCCCCCCGTCAACTAAACATTGAAATGAAAATGAAAAAACTAGTTTATGCTTTAGTGACACCTAAAATTTTGCCAAACTTTGAAAGTTCTACTCCCTATCTCGAGTTACTATCGAGAATCTTCTAGTTGTGTCGAGCTACTCTAAGGCACTGGCTACCTGAAGAAGATAAATTATGAAAATGTTGGGCTATTCGAAGGTGCCAACCACCTTGCCTAAAAGATCTGTGTTTTGTCGAGCTATTCTAAGATGCTGACTACCTATAACAAAGGTTGAAAGTCATTGACCTATTCTACACACTGACTGCCTATAAAAGATTTCGAGCTATTCTAAGGCGCTGACTACCTAAAATGAAGAGAGAGTTGATGCTTCCCAGACACTTCTAGGGGCCAGATCATATCCCGAATAAGATGAGATGCATTTCGGATGCTTCTGGGGACCGAAACCCGTCCAATGCAAAGATGAAGATGACTCGGATGCTCCTGAGGACCGATACCCTATACTGTAGAAATGATGATGATGCTAGGATGCTTCTAGGGTCCGAAACCCGTCCATTCTTGGATGCTTCTGGGGACCGAAACCTGTCTAATGCTCGTGGTTTGACCCTATGTGGACTTATTGCATTTCCCTAAACCGAGGTGCAGGGATATCTCCTGGTATAACAATGGGGGTTTATTGCCTTCGCCCACCATTCGTGATCCTAAACAAGTTGACATAAGACATAAGGACTTATTGTCATCACTCGTCAACTTGGCCAGACTACACGAGGCGTCGACAACCCGTCATGTAAATAATGTGATGATGCAATATACAATATGGTTGATGATGTAATGTGTTTGATAATGCACTAGTGCAAATGTGTAATTGGGGATTATGACAAGCCTGAGGTAAGATGATGATAGTCAAGGCTTATGACAAGCCTAGGGTAAAATGGTGATAGTCAGGGCTTATGATGATCCTGCATAAAATGATGATGGTCTAGGGTATGACAAGCTTAGGGTAAAATGATGATGGTGTAATTTTTAATGTGGGGATGAAAGATATGACCCGAGTGCATCTAGGCTCTGGAACCTATTCTAAAATGCAAATGAAAAAGAACGGATGTAAAAAGCTTAATGTGGAGGATGCCAAATGTGGCAGTGATTGAGAACTTATGCATTGCTGTGAAAATATGAACATGCCCTTTGAAAATGGTGTGTAATGGTCAGGGCTTATGGCGGGCCTGTGTTTTTTTTGTGGTGATCAGGGCTTATTATGTGTGTGGGAATTTTGTGGTAGTGATTAGGGCTTATGACGAGCCTGGGATTTTTGTGGAGGTTAGGACTTATTACGTGCCTGTGAGAAATGGTGAAGGTCAGGGCTTATGATGAGCCTGGAATTTGTGCGGTGGTCAGGGCTTATGATGAGCCTAGGGAGTTTGTATGGAGGTCAGAGCTTATGACGAGCCTGAGAGTTATGTAGAAATCAGAGCTTATGATGAGCTTGGGTGAAATGATGAAGACCAGGGCTTATGACAGACCTGGGTGTTTTTATGGTGGTCAGGGCTTATGACGAGCCTGTGAGGAAGTAGTGACGGTAGTGAAGGTTAGGACTTATTACGAGTCTGAGGTAGGAGGTGTTTAGGTGGTTGAGGTGCTTAAGACTTATGACGAGCTTAAGCTTCAAGTTCTGGCTAGTGTTGTCAGGGCAATTATTGGAACAACAATTGCACTCAATATTTCGAACAATCTGAGTTAGGGTTTATGGATATTGATCGTTCTAATCAATTGCCCCCATTATTTTATTAGTTAAACGTGTGAACAAGTCTTATCCTTATAGAGTCAAAGCTTATATTTTGATATGGTGCTTTACTACCTACACTCAATGTGTTTGGTATTTGCACTCATTTCTTACTTACAGTCATAACTTCTAGACATTAAATCTAACATTTGATGGATTTACACATTCAATCTATTACTTTTACGTGATTAGATACTCAACTATCAGTCGGAAGTCTTAGAAGCTTATAACGGGGCCATGGGGTATGATAAAAGACAACGAGACCATGAAGAGATATTTTTGGGTATGTGGAGCTTTGAGGTGACAAAACTGCAACTTGCGCCTTCTCTCAGATTCACCTTCATTGTCTTGAATTTGTTCGACTACTTTGCAATGACTATGCTTTTGAGCTTCAGATTTGAACTTTTGAAGTTGTTCTTTACATCATTTTTCTCATTGTTGACACTTGTGGATTTTTAAGGCTTTTAGATTTGCCTTTCTATCCTTTCTTCGGGGTTCTTGTTTATCCCGATTTTGAATTTGTCTTTGAGGTTCTTGTGTATCCCGACCTTGAATTTTCAGAGCTGTTTTGATGTGAGCTTTGTTTTCAGTGCCGCTTTGGGACCATTTACGGATTATTTGGTCATTGTTTGTAGCAGCGTCGCTTCTTCTAGACCAGTGTAGACATTGTCCGAGAGTTGGACTCCTCACTTTCTTTAGTCATCGGATCAAATGTTCATCATGGGTTGGCTTGTTTTATAGAGCTTAATGTATCAAAAGAGGATATATGAAAAGCTAAGCAGGGTGCCTAAGATTTACGTCAGGTTTTCATAAGCTTTTGGGCTATGTGGTGCTGTACGTAGGTGTTTTGTCATTCCTGATAGTTGTGTATCTGTTCTTTGTTACTTTTCACAGTTGTAAGGGTAAATCTACAAATTATCTCCTTCAGTCGAAGTTATGCTGTTTTCCTTACCTTTGTGTGTGGCCTTACCGGGTCCGTGTGAAAATGACACACCCGTTCACTCATGGTTTTTCCGCTCAAGGTGCTCTCATGAATTTTAGCACTCATAGATTTGTTCACACGATTAAACGAGAGTTTAAAATTAACGAATCTAAACTTAGATTGCCCCATTATTGATTTAGGATTTTTTGACAAACTTTTTGGGTGATTGTGCACATGGGGTTGGTGGTGAGTGCCTTTGGGTGACTTTAGATTTCTTTTGCTCTTTTTTTCTTTTTCGAATGGGTGAGTGAATGAAAATTTGCATAGGGAAAATGTAATCCGAACGGAAATTCTACTTTTATTCATGACTATAAAAGGGTAACATTGATAACAACACTAAATACAAAAATTATAATCTAAAAGAAACAAAATGTAACAATAACAAAGTGAATTGAAACAATTTCTTAACTATTCCTAGTCCTACGATCTATTTCTCATAAATATTCAACTAGACATCACTTCCTCCTCTGTCCTTGCTGAATTCTGCAACCATGGAGAACATGAGCATGTAAACAAAGATGACAACTCAATTGCATATATAAGAGGAATCTACCAACAAACCGAGTCCCTGACGACCGAGATTTATTGGAGGTATGGGAACTTATGGCAAACCCTGGAGCTCTTTACCGAGACCTTTGCCTTCTTGGTAGCCATATTTATCCATAATAGCTCTCCCCGACCCGACCTTCAGTTTTTGAAGAGAGACCAGGTCAGATTGCTCCGGTACGACACTGAACCTACTGAGATGAGATTGTCCCTCATCTTCTACCATGCATACCACAACTCCTTATGATGTGGCTATCCTTTGATAACATGAACCTTCCCATTTTTTGAATTTCAGGCATTAGTGCACTGTCGAGGGTACTGCCTTTAAGTCTTGAAGAAAGTCCAGTCCCAAAATCAGGTTGAATTAGTGAGGAATTTGCAGAACCAGAATCTTGCCTTGGATTGTCATCCTGGATTTGAGAGCAAGATCTAGAAGGCCAGATTGCTCCGGTACGATACTGAACCTACTGAGATGAGACTGTCCCTCATCTTCTACCATGTATACCGATAGCTCCTTCTGATGTCGCTCTCCTTTGATAACATGAACCTTCCCATATTTTTTGAATTTCAGGCATTGGTGCACTGTCGAGGGTACTGCCTTTAAGTCTTGAAGAAATTCCTGTCCCAAAATTAGGTTGAATTAGTGAGGAATTCGCAAAACTAGAAACTTGCCTTGAATTTCAGGCATTGGTGCACTGTCGAGGGTACTGCCTTTAAGTCTTGAAGAAAGTCTCGTCCCAAAATCAGGTTGAATTAGTGAGGAATTCGCAGAACTAGAAACTTGCCTTGTATTGTCGTCCCAGATTTGAGAGCAAGATCTAGAAGGCCAAAACATGCCTTTGATTATCGTCATAACCTCATAGCACTATCTGCCACTTTCAAGGGACAGATGCTGACATCGACTCTCGAGTCAATAAGGACCTTCAGCACCTTAAAAGCTTCACACCAAACGGTGATGTAAAGTGCCTTTCCCGATTCCTTGAAGATCTCGCTGTCGTGGAAACTGATTTCTTCTTCCTATTTTTGCCAAAAGGTCGCGACTATTTCTCGGGGCTAGGCTATCCTCTAGTCCGCCTAGGTGCTTAGTGATAGCTCGACGATGCTCTGGGGATTCACAGCAGGACGTTGGTCTGCGTCGCCATATAGAAGCAGCAGCCTATCGGCTTTGCATCTCTTCTCCACCCACACAACTCCACCATTGTTAGCACTCCCCAATTCTGACAGGGATTGAATGCAGAGACACTTGACGATAAAAATTAGAGCGGGAGATCTTCTTAACAAAGTTTCTTCTTCCCATTTTATCTAATCTGTCAATGTGTTCTTCCTTTGTTTTTTATTGTTTTTAGATTTATGTTAGCGTAGTTAGACAAGCTCCCCAGATTGGGGTTGCGAACCGGATCTTTTGATTTATTTGTTATCTTTTCTCTAATTTTATTAATGAAATAGTTTAATTCTTGTTCTTTATGTGCTTTAATCTTCTGATCAATTATTAAAGTAATATTTATAGTTTTCTAATCAAATGGGATGCTAAGATTAGTCAACAAGACATAAGAAGTTAAACTAGATTAACGACTATAAGCATAGTTTGCATATAGGTTAATTTGTCTCCAATAAGAATTGGTTTTAATGTGATTGTCTTGAATCGACTTAGTCATGGTTTGCACCTTGTTGTTTAAGTCAATTAGGATTCATTGTACAGGGACCGGTCGACGAATCAATATTAAGGTTCCTGAGTTTATTGTAGAATTAGGGAAAAGTTTATTAATAGATTTAGAAGGAAAATGTTTGTAAAACAATCGAGGGAGCTTCTTATGATTTAAATTTTGAACATTTACTTCTTATTTTGGTTTATTTAATTATTTCCTCTCTAAAAAGTGACATTTTCCTGTTTTCTATATTAGTTTTGAGTTCTCAGTTCATTAATAAATAGTTAGTTAATTGAACAAGGTCCCAAAGATCGTCATTCACTATTCCTCAAAACGATAGGTACACAGCCAAGGTGGTAGAGATATAGTAACATATATTTTTACTGTTACAACAACGGATAAGATAAACAAAGTTCGGCAAAAGATCTAAGTTTACTGAAACCGGTCGGGTAACTTCTGGGTAAAATTTGATCATGAAAATTTACCAGCATGTAAAGGATGATGTTTCTGAATTTTCCATCTGTAAAATTATTTATTTTGATAAAAGAATATTTTTTAAATCAATTTTTCTTTATCTCTGTCAGAAATCAAAAGATAATTATTGGAAAATTAAAAATTAAAAATTCCAATGTCATTATGCTCCAAATATCATCCTTTATCATAAGTTAAAATTTCATGACAGAAATTACAAAATGTCTTGTATTTTCCTTTAATTTTGGGCTTCGGGGTTCAAATAAAATTTGCTGGGATTTCGGTCACAGATGGGCCAAATAACCAGATTCCAACTTTTCTTTTAATGGCTGGAAGCATTTTCTTTTCAATTTTTGAAAATTTAGGGCTTTGATTGTTAAAAAGTTAGGTTAATATATGTATTAGGGAAAATTATATCTTCCATCCATAACGTTTGGTGAAATTACACACTCCACCCACGTGTTTTCAAAGATTACTTTTCCCACCCATATGTTTTCCCCTTTTCTATATCCGGCAACTTTTCAATTTTTGTTCTACTTAAGAGATGCTTTAATGTTGTCCAAACTTGATGAAACTTTACACGGACGATGCTAAAGTGTTATATTTTGGTCCGACATGAATTCCAAAGTTTTTAAGCTCATTTGTGATCTGTGGGACCTAATAAAACATGTGACATGTGAATGTGTGTTCATTGGTCCCACAAGTCACATGTGAGCTTAAAAAACTTTTAATTTGATATTGGACCAAAATAAGGAGAAAAGTTGTCAGATGTAAAAGAGGGGAAACCACATGGGTGGAGAAAGTAATTTTTTGAAACTTGGGGGTGGGTGTGTAATTTAGTCAAACGTTATGGGTGAGGGATGTAATTTTCCCTATGTATTAAAAGTAAATTTTTCAGAATAAAAATTCCTAAAAATTACAAATAATTCCCTTCATGATGATCACATTGAAATACCCCAAACTTAAATATAGCGATTAAAATTAATCTAATAGGTATTTAAGGGCCTAATGGTGCCTAGGTAATATTGGTAAGGAAAATTAAATCCAAAAGAAATAAAGAAACGCTTAAAAAGCGAAAAACGATAAATAGGCGTTAAATGACCATAGGAGGTATGAGACCTAGGTTAGCATATTATATGGATTCTAAAGGCTTAATTATGCCTAAATAACATGTAGAAACAAATTCTCAAAGAAAACGGATCCATAAAATGGATTAAAACCACAAACGAACCTTAAAGCGTGTTTTTTCGAGGAAACTGGAAAACGCGACTTTAAGCGGGTCAAATAGACTCGTAATAATTTTGGTCAACCAAATAGTCATTAATAAACATTAATGAAGGTTGAGAACCAATAAAATTAATTAAACGAGAAAATTCCGGAAAACGGGTTCCGGTTAGTAAAAACTGTAAAAACGAGGAGCCGTGGGGTGTAAACAGTAATAAAGCAAAACTAATGTGTCCACTTTTGCAAATAAAAAGAAATATGTGAGTGTGTGTGTGGGTGGCCGATTTTCCCCCTCCCTCTCACTTTCTTAATTCTCCTCTCATTTGCTAAAAGACAAACAAAATTAAGTAAAAAGGGAAAAGTGAGTCCTCTCTCTCCTACTCCCCCTCTCTCTCACGTTTTTCCCTCCTCTCTCTCATTTTTCTTCTTCCTCCCCACAGCCATCAATGGCGATTCTGTAGAGCCCTCTCCAACTCTCTCTTCTCTCCTCATGTTGAAGGCTTTAAACTCTCTCAAATCTTATAAAATTACACCATTGAAATCCCCTTGTCAGGAGAACACCTTCCTCCTTTCAAAATCAAAACCACTACTTTCATCTCCATGGATATTCTCCATTTGAAGGTTTGAGTCCACCATTGGAAGCTCCTCCTTCTCCTTGATGTTTTGAGGTAAAAATAATCTTGAAACTCCATCTTTTTCCAGCCCCTACTTGCAAAACGAAAATTCCAAATGAGCCCTTGTTGGTGTCTTGTTGTTCCAGCCGATTTTGGCCTCTTCATTGGTGCTGGATTCTTGCTCTCTTGCTAGCCAAGTACTCCACTTAGTGGTTGAAGGTAATACTCTTTTAAACCTTAAACATGTATAAACCCTAGGCTAGTTTAAGGATGAAATTCTAAGTTAGAATTTGTGTATTGGTATGGGCTGTAGCATTGGAGTGTGAACTCCATTTGAAACTGAGAACAAGAAGGAAAGGAAGGAAAAGAAAGAAGGAAGGAAGGGAAGAGAAAGAAAGAAGGAGAAACTAAAATCACAAGGTAAATGCTCTTACCTTGAGTTGGTTTTGCATTGTGTAGTGTAACAGATTTTGAGTATTAGAAATGAGTAATGTATATGGTAATGAGTAGTAAGTATGTTTTAGTGTAATGAGGAAGAGAATGTAACAGTTTTGAAGCTTTAGAAGATGTTTAAAAACTTGGGAAAACATTGGGTAATGAGTATGTATGTGCAGGAAAATGCATTTGTGAATTAGTGCTGATTGGTGTTGATATTGATATGGGAATTGTGAATGAGCTATGGGCTAAAACAATGTGTGGGCAATGTTAAAAATATAGGAGAACCTCTGCCCAAATTTGTCTAGGAAATTGAGGACTTAGTTGTGTAAGAAGAGGAAATAACCTAGGTAGTGACTAGGTGTATTTGGAGAGTTTAAAGTGAGTGTTTAATACCTTGAAAACAGATTTGAAAAGGATTAAAGTATTGGGAAGAACTAGAAGGTAAAGTAAGGCATTTTGAATGTTAGGAGTAGCATTAGTTGAGGGAGTATTGGAGGATAGAAGTTAAGGTGAAAATCTGTAGCATAAGAGGAGAAACAAAATCTGTAGCATTAGAGGAAAAAAAACTGGTATAAGTGCTGGAATGGAAGCGAGAAAAATTGTGTAAGTTGAATTAGAAGTGAGGAATGAATTTGATGGATGAACTAAGGTGAATTAGAGGATTTAATTAGTGTTTAAACATGTAGGAAACATGTGGAAATGATTAGGAAAAGATTGGGTAAGAATTGAGGTGAATTTGGAATTCAAAGTAGGTAATTAAAAGGGGTTCTGCAGCCGACCTACCCAGGCGACCTACCCCAGACTGGGTCGGTCGGGCTGAATTCTGTAACTTGGGTGCTTTCTGCAGCCGACCCACCCAGGCAACCTACCCAGAGTGGTCGGTCGGCCTTTGTAAAAAAAATTAAAATTTAATTAGATAATATATATAAATGCATATAAACATATATATATATATATATATATATATATATATAATATATATATATATATATATACATATATATATATGCATGAGTAAGGCGTTAGTGCTAAAGTAGGAAGGTAAGAAAGTTGTGAATATAAAGAACATTAAGTTAAACCGAAATAACGGGATAACATGGTAAGTACAGGAGTTGTAATTATGTATGTATTGTAATGCTTAGTATTAATTGAATCATTTGACATGTAGTCATTGGTTCGAGAATAAGAATCGAGGAACAAGAGTGAACCAAAGGAACAAGGGAACACCCGGTAAAGTAAATTCCGGTAAAAAGGTATGATTTCTTCATGCTCTGTATCCTAACCTGGTTACCCCGATTTGTGTGCTTATTTGATCACCTAAATAAGATAAATGCATGAATCGGACTATAATGCACCTACTTGTGCTTGTTTATATTTGTTCCTGCTATTTTGTCTTGAACATCTAGTTTGTATAATCCATGAAATAAATGAATGATGATGAAGTGTATTTGCACCTTGTATTGTACTTGTGTATTGTATTGTATTTCGTATGGATGGTATTTGAGCAATGTAATTGTGTATGTGGCTTGGATGTGTGACTTCTACTAATTCCTAACAACCTAACTCCTAACGTAAGTATTGAGTAAATTGGAATGAGTAGAAGTCTGATATAGTTTCGGCCACGCGTGAGGATGAGGAAACACAAGAGGTTGGATCCGATTCCTGGTTATTTAACTGGTCCACGGCCCAAACCCCTTAAATGGGTAGCATCCTGGATTGGTGAACCAAGTAAAGCTCGGTGGTGGGACGGTGTAGTACCTGCCCGGAGGTCCCGACGACTTGACTTGAGTAAGTAGTCAGTAAAGTAAGTATTGTATGAGTAATGGTCTTGGCTGGTGTAAGTCATTGACCCCGAGTAAAAGATTAATCTCCACCCGATTAACCCGGGTGGACAAATGAAGCTAACAAGTGCCGGGTATTGTGTATGGATTGAGTATGTAATGAGTATGTATGGTGTATGTATCATGAAAGTGTATTTCGGAAGAAGGTAAGTAAGTATTGTTGGACTTGTATGATCTCCTTGTATGTATTGAAGTGTATGTGTGTATTCCTTGCGTAAAGTATTGTAGCATTGCGTATGAGCATGTATGCATGTATGTTTGAATAAAATGAATTGCATGTATTCGACCAAGTGGTCGGCGTACCCTCGCTAGTACGCGAGGTATGCGGAAGTCATATTCAGCGTAAGCTAGCCCCTAGGGGCAACGTTTTTAGTGTGCAGGTACCCGAAGCGGATATGGCCAAGGTAAGAGACCGGTGGCTACACTTGGATAGTTAGAAACAGAATGTAGAAGTGTACTAAGTGGCACACCCCTTGTACTTAGAAAGTAAGTAGTTTTTGAGGAATGGGTAGTGGTTAGACTCTTAATGAGTATCTATGAAATTGAAAGAGGTGTTGTATTTGTATAAGGAACTTAGTAAACTCAGTGTAATATATTGTATTGAACTTATGGAGTATTGTAATGAATGGGAAGTTCTAGTACATGATTGGTAATTGGAGTATGTATTGTAAGTGTGTAGAACTCAGATATTCCGGTCCATCAGACCGATGCTGTATGTAGTAGGAGTAGCCTTGTTAGTCACGTGGGTGGCTAACGGCATTGTATCACCCACCGTTGCGTAAGTATGTATCCGCTGCGTGAGTCTGGATGTATAAGGAGATTGGACGGTAATGACGGTATTAGCGGTAGGGGTGTTACAAAAAGTGGTATCAGAGCGATACTTCGCTCTGATGACTGGAAATACCGAGTTTAGGAAATACCAAGTTAGGAATTAGAAGCTTAGGGCTAAGGGCTGAGTGATAGCATTAGAGATATGCTAGTTAGGAACTCCCGGTGTGTACCGGATACCTACAATATCAGACCCGCCCTCCACAAACCCACTGTATAACTTGGGAAGGAATGCAAGAGAGAAGGAAAGTCCTCTCATACTCGGGAAAACCCGATCTGGCAGTTGTGAAATCACCATACGGTAAACAAGAACCGACATATAGTAGATTCCAAGAATTGGAAGTCCCGGAGATGGTTCCCGGATGAACAACAATACCCGCACTTAATAGCGGTTGAATGAGCACTCCAACCATAAGGAGGCTATAACTTACAACAGCATGGAGCGACATGCTTAGCAGTCGCGAAACCTGGCTAGTCAACCAACAGCAGGAAAAGAAGCACTAAGCGTGCAACAGAGCGGAAGCAGGAGCAGCAACAAAAATCGAGACACAAGTCTACGGGAATAATAACTAAATAATACCAACAACGGTATGCTAGCTGACTAAGAACGTAGTCAGGAGTGATTAACTCCAAAACTAAAACGCCAAGAAGGTTACAATACCTGGTCAATATAGCTCAGACAACTACAAGAATATTCACGAGATATAATCAGACAGGACTATAAGAGTAGTGCCTAAACAAGCTAAGGCTCAATAACCACGGTAAACCAGTGGGAACGAGCAACAAGGAAAAATATAAGACGAATAAAAGGGAATCTCCAAGGAGTGGAGAAGTACCCAGATCAATGACAACAATGTCAAGAACGCTGAGGAGTTACTTAAAAGATCAAGTATCCCAAACATAAGTCAATATATCAAAGAAATAGTCGACAAGACTACCAAATACAAGTGGAGACCATACCAGGACCGGTATAGGATTACCCAAAAATCACCAGTACCACGCACTTGCCACGGCAAGTGCAGTAAGAACAGGAACATGTAGAGGAACTTTAACACACCACAGTTACATAGTAATGTACCGTGACAGCAATGAAACAACTACAGGATCACACATCCTAAAAACAGGAAGAATGGAAGCTTGGAAGGGCCTAACGGCCTGACCGTTGTATTAAGGACATACCAGTCAGCAGGAAGCTGTTGGTCAAGACCTCAGACATGGCTACGCCATGAGAGACTTCTTTAACACCGAACTACGATTTTAAAACCCAAAATTTTTCTTTCAAAACCACAACCTTTCTTTTAAACCTTGGATTTTTTTTTAAAAAAACCAAACCAACAGAATTACGGTGAGTATCATAGAATGATACAAGAGGAGTTGACAATAGAATACTTCACCTAGGCGTGTGACGGGCACTACGAGTGTACCCAATTACGGGATGTGGGACGACCGCACTCCGAAGGAGCTTGCGGGCCTGACAGATAGTTGGGTAAGTGGTAACGTATCAACAAGGTACCCCACGTATGTATACATGTAGTGCACGAAACACGGGAAGTAGTCAACTCCGTTCTACGGACCATCAGTAAGTTCAATCCAGAACAGCTGGACACCTCAGACGATCAAGTATAAAGGAACTCAGAGAATCCATCTGAAAGTAAGGAATAAGAACTAGGAAGTGCAAAGGGCACGGACTAGGAAGTATAGACATTGGATATGTCTCAAAGACATCAAACAAATACACGACAGCTGGAAGGGATATCCAGCCTAAACACGGTAAGGCAAATGCCTAATGTGAACACCAAAATGCTCAACGAACGGGACAGAGTTCCCAGGAACAATCACAAAGATTACCACGAAGTATAACCCATCATTGGAGAGGAATGCAAACCTAGTCTAAACACTAGGAGAAAGTATAAAAAGTCTACCCAAGAACGGGAGACGCTATAACCCAAAGAGGGATAACTCAAATACGATACCACAAGGCGGTATAGTAATAACATATCATAAACATTAGCCGGATGTAACAGTGTAACCTAACAACACCCAGGAGCGATCCTTGAAGGGTGTCTGGATTGACAACAGTCAGACAAAGCATCATGATAAGAGCATGGGAGTTGGAACGAACACTCGGTTAGGACACCGAAGGGATTTCACTTAACAGGAAATACCCTAAATTACCAGAAGGCACTGATTAACACCTGATTGCCTAAAGGGTCTCCCATGAACGGAAGCGTGATGTCACGACTTGCCATGGAAGCCCAGTAATACCTCCAACCTATGGGGTATACAAGGAGTGGAAACACGTATTAGCAGCTTGCAAAAGCATAGCTCGCAACAATAAGGCTCAAAAGCCATAAACCAACTACGTTGTGTAAACTCAAACGGTTGCAAAACCCACACCATTTACTAACATGACTTGCAAAGATATTGCTTCATACGACAAATAGATCGATAACTGAACAACCCCATTTGAGCCCAACATAATGAGTGGCTTGGAGTAATGGCTACCTTAGTGTCGCTGTCACTAGAGCATCAGTCTAGTATACAGTTGACAAGCTTTTAATTTCCCTTCATGCCTTCTGTAGCAATGGTAGCACAGAGGCACAGGAATCGCAATAATGCCAACAATGGCTCAGTCCACACTTGGACACTACGAGAAACTTGAGGGAAGATACCTCTCGTTGACAGGAGACCACCAATGTGGTGAAGATGTGAACCCTTAGGAAAGGCTTCCATCTACTATAACAATAAAGCCTACGCATATAGATATTGCCAAGGGGCGATGGAATAAGGAAATGAGATTTCCAAACCATTATGACTTAAAGGAGTAAGTATACTCCATATGCACCCAAGCATGTGGTGAACCATTGTGTAAACACTAGTATGGTAAACCTTGTCATGAGACTTATGAGTGGAAACAAACCCCTCAACAAGAACTTTCATTTATCAATGATAGAATACTCCTCAGTTGGAGAACGGGACCAGAAAAACCCTTGAAGTTTCTTGGGATGTCCCGGTGATGTACATACAAAAATAAAACTGCACAGCTAGAGCCCATAGTTAATGCTCAGCACTGGGAGACAGCAATTGTAAAAAACAATCAATGTGAATACACATTGAACACCACGAATGACCAACACTCAAGAGAGCTTGTAACCCGATGAATTATCTCATCCTTGGTCAACCAAGATACTTGGTAAATTATATCATAAATGATGAAGCAATGTGAGGTAAGCTAACCTACACAAGAATCCTAATTGGAAACAGAACATCTCCACAACGGGAAGATGATAACGCTGTGGTATGCTACGACAACCGTCATACACACGAACACAGGAAACCCCCAGGGTATTCATACCATAAAGAAATGGTGCCAATGACAGTAGCAATGAGTAAAGAGAAACTACCACAGTAACGGAATCAGTAAAAACGATGTTGTAGAATGAGTAAGGATATGGTGCGCAACAAGCGACCGTTATGAGGAAGCAGTTAGTCAATGCCACGAAGTATAAGTATTAGAAGACAGGCAGAAATATTCATTCCTATCACATAAGTGATTTACTGTCAAGCGTTTACGCCTCTGCACTCTGTATGACTGAGTGTTTTGGTATTGCACTTGTGCAGCTAATGATCTAGTGGGATAGCGAGGAATATGGAAAATGTAAATGGTAGTAAACCCTTCTTTTCACCAACAAACATGGCATAAGCCAGTTAAGCAAGCTTAGCAACAAACCGTGCGGCCTAAGGCCAAAGAAGCACGAAGAGTGTGAGACACACTAACAGTCACAAGATGTAAATTCCATTGGAATAAAAGGTGAAAGGAGACTGAAAAAGTCACAAAGACTGACGCATAGAAAATGCAAGGTCATACAAGTAAAGAACACTTGTACTGAACCAGAAAAGAACTGGTATGATTCAGAAGCTATTGACAGCAGAGGAAGCACTACAACTAAGCAGTGACTTAACCTCGCCCGACAATAAGTCGGAGGAACTTAGCGAATAATCGTGGGAGTACGAATAATATGTATAATAGATTGCCAGAGAGCTGGTTATCAATCTAAAACTCATTGAGTTCAAGCACGGTAAAAGAATACCACATTTGTTTAGTAAACCTTATTCTCACAATAGAGGGATAAAAAGGTGATGTATAGCACATTAAGGATAACAAGAAGGGTGAATAACCCAAGTTATCAGGGTCGCGCAGCAGAAGCTAGTGGGCCCTAACTAGGAGATAATGTACCTAGTAAGTATAATAGAATGACTATTAATGCCTTGAAGCCTGATAGGCTAGAACCGAATTAATTATGAGTTAAATAAACTCATATAGGAATTCATGGTGCAAGGACTAAACCATTAGTATGGTTAAGACCCTTTGACCAGAGTACAGTATATAATAGACCGTAGAGAAGCTCAAATGCTTTAGAATGCCCGAACTTAGTAAACCAATGTTCAATAATAACATATGGTAGATTACGTGGGCGTAATCCCTTTTAAGGGGGGTAGAGCGAAAACCGCTTAATGTAAGTTTCATGAATAAAACACATAAACTATAATGTGCATAGCACAAATGAGAATCGAATTGATGATTGGTACCTATGTTAAATAAACATACGTATTCATTCATATTGAAATTATGGTAATTAGGCACGAGAGATGCAAGTACCATAGGATGAATATACCCATCTTGTACCCAGTGTAAGAGTATTGGTAAAGAAGAGTAATGAGTAGTGGACGGAGTTCCACAAGTATTGTATCCCTTAAAGAAAGAGTACGAAACGATTAAGAGTAGTAGAGGAATGAAGCCCACAAGTAATGTATTCCTAGGTAAAGTATTGGAAGCAAATTGAAGATGATTGACTTTTATAAGTATTGTACTTCTTAGTTAGAATATTAGAGATGATAGAGAGTAATGGATGAAAGTAGCGAAGGTCGATGAAATGAGCACTTAGGTATTGAATTTCGAAGTAAGTATTTGGGAAGTAGATTGAGGATGAATGATGGACTGAATTCCATCCTTTGGAGATGTATGAATTTGTAATCATGACTAGGAAGAGTAAAAAGATAGAAAATGGAAATAATTGCATTATTTGATTGTTTGAAACTGATGTGGGAAGTCAAACTTGATCCTGATCAGATCAAGGGAAACCGAACACAAATTGGAGTGGAAGATAGTTCAACACTGATGCTGATCACATCAGGGTCGAATGATTCTTGAAGCTCCCCTCAAGTGGTCACAAGAATCACGCATAGAATAGATGTAATGAATATAAATTGAAATTTGGAGTTGTATGTTTTAGAAAATTTCTAATTAGTCGTAGTGAAAGAATTTCCCTTAGTATGAGAATGAGGTTTTGTTAGAAGCTTATACCAGAGAAGATAGTAGTGTAGCATGTTGTATTATTCCAAGGGCAGCGGGACATAGAGGAGTCCTGTGTCTAGATGACCTGAGTGCCTGCGGGATTGTAATGTGTATTACATTGCTTTGGGGATAGCTTTGCATTGTATGTATGTATAAATTTTGTAATGTGAAACCGGATGGTAGGATGTAATGCGGATTGGAGTAATTATGGTATATTAATATGGTATGGTATGTAGAGACCTTGAGTAATGGATTTGGGAATTGTAAGGAGGAAGAACGTATGGCTTTGGTATTAGGCAAGCATAAATAAATAAGTATAGTAACCCTATAACCTCGAACAACTTTGAGGACAAAGTTCTTAAGGGGGGTAGATTGAAATACCCCGAACTTAAATATAGCGATTAAAATTAATCTAATAGGTATTTAAGGGCCTAATGGTGCCTAGGTAATATTGGTAAGGAAAAATAAATCCAAAAGAAATAAAGAAACGCTTAAAAGCGAAAAACGCTAAATAGGCGTTACATGACCATAGGAGGTATGAGACCTCGGTTAGCATATTATATGGATTCTAAAGGCTTAATTATGCCTAAATAACATGTAGAAACAAATTCTCGAAGAAAATGGATTAAAACCACAAATGAACCTTAAAGCACGTTTTCCGAGGAAACCGGGAAAACACGACTTTAAGCGGGTCAAATAGACTTAATAATTTTGGTCAACCAAATAGTCATTAATAAACATTAATGAAGGTTGAGAACCAATAAAATTAATTAAACGAGAAAATTCAGGAAAACGGGTTCCGGTTAGTAAAAACTGTAAAAACGAGGAGCCGTGGGGTGTAAACAGTAATAAAGCAAAACTAATGTGTCCACTTTTGCAAATAAAAATCAAAAATCTGTGAGTGTGTGTGTGGGTGGCCGATTTGCCCCCTCCCTCTCACTTTCTTAATTCTCCTCTCATTTGCTAAAAGACAAACAAAATAAGTAAAAAGGGAAAAGTAAGTCCTCTCTCTCCTACTCCCCCTCTCTCTCACGTTTTTCCCTCCTCTCTCTCATTTTTCTTCTTCCTCCCCACAGCCATCAATGGCAATTTTGTAGAGCCCTCTCCAACTCTCTCTTCTCTCCTCATGTTGAAGGCTTTAAACTTCTCCAAATCTTATAAAAACTACACCATTGAAATCCCCTTGCCAAGGAGAACACCTTCCTCCTTTCAAAAATCGAAAACCACTACTTTCATCTCCATGGATATTCTCCATTTGAAGGTTTGAGTCCACCATTGGAAGCTCCTCCTTCTCCTTGATGTTTTGAGGTAAAAATAATCTTGAAACTCCATCTTTTTCCAGCCCCTACTTGCAAAACGAAAATTCCAAATGAGCCCTTGTTGGTGTCTTGTTGTTCCAGCCGATTTTGGCCTCTTCATTGGTGCTGGAATCTTGCTCTCTTGCTAGCCAAGTACTCCACTTAGTGGTTGATGGTAATACTCTTTTAAACCTTAAACATGTATAAACCCTAGGCTAGTTTAAGGATGAAATTCTAAGTTAGAATTTGTGTATTGGTATGGGCTGTAGCATTGGAGTGTGAACTCCATTTGAAACTGAGAAAAGAAGGAAAGGAAAAAAAAAGAAGGAAGAGAAGAAAAAAAAAACTAAAATCACAAGGTAAATGCTCTTACCTTGAGTTGGTTTTATATTGTGTAGTGTAACAGATTTTGAGTATTAGAAATGAGTAATGTATATGGTAATGAGTAGTAAGTATGTTGTAGTGTAATGAGGAAGAGAATGTAACAGTTTTGGAGCTTTAGTAGATGTTTAAAAAATTGGGAAAACATTGGGTAATGAGTATATATGTGCAGGAAAATGCATTTGTGAATTAGTGCTGATTGGTGTTGATATTGATATGGGAATTGTGAATGAGCTATGGGCTAAAACAATGTGTGGGCAATGTTAAAAATATAGGAGAACCTCTGCCCAAATTTGTCTAGGAAATTGAGGACTTAGTTGTGTAAGAAGAGGAAATAACCTAGGTAGTGACTAGGTGTATTTGGAGAGTTTAAAGTGAGTGTTTAATACCTTGAAAACAGATTTGAAAAGGATTAAAGTAATGGGAAGAACTAGAAGGTAAAGTAAGGCATTTTGAATGTTAGAGTAGCATTAGTCGAGGGAGTATTGGAGGATAGAAGTTAAGGTGAAAATCTGTAGCATAAGAGGGAAAACAAAATCTATAGCATTAGAGGAAAAAAACTGGTATAAGTGCTGGAATGGAAGTAAGAAAAATTGTGTAAGTTGATTTAGAAGTGAGGAATGAATTTGATGGATGAACTAAGGTGAATTAGAGGATTTAATTAGTGTTTAAACATGTAGGAAACATGTGGAAATGATTAGGAAAAGATTGGGTGAGAATTGAGGTGAATTTGGAATTCAAAGTAGGTAATTAAAAGGGGTTCTGCAGCCGACCTACCCAGGCGACCTACCCCAGACTGGGACGGTTGGGCGGAATCTGTAACTTGGGTGCTTTCTGCAGCCGACCCACCCAGGCGACCTACCCAGAGTGGGTCGGTCGGCCTTTGTAAAAAAAAATTAAAATTTAATTAGATAAATATATATAAATGCATATAAACATATATACATACATATATATATGTGCATGAGTAAGGCGTTAGTGCTAAAGTAAGGAAGGTAAGAAAGTTGTGAATATAAAGAACATTAAGTTAAACCGAAATAACGGGATAACGGGGTAAGTACGGAGTAGTAATTATGTATTTGTAATGCTTAGTATTAATTGAATCATTTGACATGTAGTCATTGGTTTGAGAATAAGAATCGAGGAACAAGAGTGAACCAAAGGAACAAGGGAACACCCGGTAAAGTAAATTCAGTAAAAAGGTATGATTTCTTCATGCTCTGTATCCTAACTGGTTACCCCGATTTGTGTGCTTATTTGATCACCTAAATAAGATAATGCATGAATCGACTATAATGCACCTACTTGTGCTTGTTTATATTTGTTTGCTATTTTGTCTTGAACATCTAGTTTGTATAATTCATGAAATAAATGAATGATGATGAAGTGTATTTGCACCTTGTATTGTACTTGTGTATTGTATTGTATTTCGTATGGATGGTATTTGAGCAATGTAATTGTGTATGTGGCTTGGATGTGTGACTTCTACTAATTCCTAACAACCTAACTCCTAACGTAAGTATTGAGTAAATTGGAATGAGTAGAAGTCCGATATAGTTTCGGCCACGCGTGAGGATGAGGAGACACAAGAGGTTGGATCCGATTCCTAGTTCTTTAACTAGTCCACGGCCCAAACCCCTTAAATGGGTAGCATCCTGGATTGGTGAACCAAGTAAAGCCCGGTGGTGGGACGGTGTAGTACCTGCCCGGAGGTCCCGATGACTTGACTTGAGTAAGTAGTAAGTAAAGTAAGTATTGTATGAGTAATGGTCTTGGCTGGTGTAAGTCATTGACCCCGAGTAAAAGATTAATCTCCACCCGATTAACCCGGGTGGACAAATGAAGCTAACAAGTGTCGGGTATTGTGTATGTATTGTGTATGGATTGAGTATGTAATGAGTATGTATGGTGTATGTATCGTGAAAGTGTATTTCGGAAGAAGGTAAGTAAGTATTGTTGGACTTGTATGATCTCCTTGTATGTATTGAAGTGTATGTGTGTATTCCTTGCGTAAAGTATTGTAGTATTGCGTATAAGAGCATGTATGCATGTATGTTTGAATAAAATGAATTGCATGTATTCGACCAAGTGGTCGGCGTACCCTCGCTAGTACGCGGGGTATGCGGAAGTCATATTCAGCGTAAGCTGAGCCCCTAGGGGCAACATTTTTAGTGTGCAGGTACCCGAAGCGGACATGGTCAAGGTAAGAGACCGGTGGCTACACTTGGATAGTTAGAAACAGAATGTAGAAGTGTACTAAGTGGCACACCCCTTGTATTTAGAAAGTAAGTAGTTTGTGAGGAATGGGTAGTGGTTAGACTCTTAATGAGTATCTATGAAATTGAAAGAGGTGTTGTATTTGTATAAGGAACTTAGTAAACGCGGTGTAATATATTGTATTGAACTTATGGAGTATTGTAATGAATGGGAAGTTCTAGTACCTGATTGGTAATTGGAGTATGTATTGTAAGTGTGTAGAACTCGGATATTCCGGTCCATCTGACCGATGCTGTATGTAGTAGGAGTAGCCTTGTTAGTCACGTGGGTGGCTAACGGCATTGTATCACCCACCGTTGCGTAAGTATGTATCCGCTGCGTGAGTTTGGATGTATAAGGAGATTGGACGGTAATGACGGTATTAGCGGTAGGGGTGTTACACACATTGTTATGAATGTTTTCATGTGTGGGAACTAATCATGCAAAAATAGAAAATACTGAAAACATCCTTAACAATTCGTGATTTCAACTCTTTTGACTGTTTTGCCCTTCATTGCATCCGTGCTCAACAAGACTCCTTCCGAGGATCAAAGTTTTGGGTATAACACAAACACTACTAGAGTTTCTCAGTATCTTTAATTTTAATCCTTATCGGAATTAATATGGTTCTAGCTATAGCTCTTATTTTTGGTCTTTTGTTTTTTTGCGTACAGAGAAATAAGGTTAGGCGAAAGTTAGTTGTTAGGAGTATGAAGTTTGTTTATGGGCTGATAGTTTTGGAATTAATCGTTACTGTGCTCTGAGTAAGTTATTATAAATGAGATAGATGGTTGGTTTTTTTTCCAAAAAAGAAAGGATCACGGATCATATGCCGCAAGGCAACATGAGTGTGTAAGGCGCCATAAACTGAATTTTGCATTGTTTTCTATTTTTCTTTATATTGTATACCATATCTAATCTTTTCATTTTTGGTTTTAGAAAATTAAATACTTTTATAGTAGTATAAACATATAAGAAATCTCATATATTTATGACCACGAAGGGCGCGCCTTAAGTAATTTTGAAGAAATTATTCGTGAGCAGGGAGCTAGCTCCCGACAACTTAGCCAAGAGTCTAAGGTTGAGGTGGAGGCCGATGCAGATAGTGGGTCACGCTCCATCTCTAGATGCAGCGCCAAAAGTAGTGTGAAGACTAAGAAGGGTCTAGTGGGGTTTAGTAAGTTTCTCGTATTAAGGCAGCTGCTAGGAGCAAGAATAGAGTCAGAGCGAGATAGTAAGGAAGTGGGGTGTTTTGTTGGTAGACTAGAGAGGTATGTGTGTGGTGTTGTCATTGTCCTAGCATGCTTGTTTATTGGTCGCGTATGCGACTCTTTAGACTTTTGCCTTTTATCCGGCCTTGTGTCGTCAATTATCAAAAAAAAAAAGCTACATCTGTCCGGCAGGTGCCCACCCGGACTTTTGGTGGAGGTGTCCATTTGGTAAACCAAACCGAATTTTGAGAAATTTTTTTGGTTTTTGGTTATTTTGGTTTTAATATTAACCGAAATTCAGTTCAATAACAAGAATTAACCGAAATCAAATTAATCAAAAACCAAAATTTTTTAAACTTAATAACCTAAAACTGAATTAGTTGTGGTTAACAGTAATACATTCGGTTGACCGAAATGTTTAAAAGAAAACTTACAATTTTCATTAATATTTATATATTTAAATAATTTTTTAAAAATATTTCAGTTATTCGGTTAACTGAAATATTCTCTTTTATAACTAAAAACCAAACCGAAATAAAATTCAATTAACCGAAAACTGATATAAAAAAACAGTTATAAAAAATGGTTAGAAAAACCCAAAAACCGAATTTTGGTTTTCAATTATAACTGAATTAACCAAACCGTATGGACAACCCTAACTCTAGGGTTGTCCACGGTTAATTCGACTAACCAAAAACCAAATCTTGTAAAAAATATCAGTTTTCAGTTATTTCGGTTATAACCAAATTAACCAATTAATGAATTAACCGAAACCGAACTATTTGATAGCCAATTTTTTTTACATTTAACAACTGAAAACTGAATTAATTTAGTTAACTGAAGTTTTAAAAAGAAAATTAATTTTTTTATCAATATTTAGATATTTTAATTTTAAAACATATTTTGGTTATTCGGTTAACCGATATATTTTGGTTTATAACTAAAAACCAAATCGAAATAAAATTCGGTTAACCGAATAACCAAAATTTTAAAAAGGGCATAAAACGGTTTAAAAGCCCAGAAAAATTCAATTTTCATTTATAACCAGATTAAATGAACCAAATAGACACCCCGACACCTCACAAAGCAGAATTCTCACCTGGATAAAGCTTGAGTCACTTTGGGATCTCCCCACTCGGACACAAGTTCGGACACACATGTTTTATGTTCAAAACTCTATAAAACAAGGCGTAATCAAGGGCAAGACATAACAATTCATTCCACAACACAATACTCACGTATAGAACCCTAGCGGCCGTAAAGGAATTCTTCACCACCTCCAACTCCGGCAATCCTCAAATCTGGATGATGAAGCACACTTAGAAGCTTTCTTAATCTCTATGAACTCTCTATTGTCTTCATTTGTTCTTTTCTGTAACATGTCTGGCTAAGTGGGATTTAACTCCAAGGAATGGTTATTTGCAGTTTGAGATGATTTTGCGATTTCCGTTACTAGTTTGATTTGAGATATTTATGGATTGTTTTATATTAATATATTCCTTGCGCTTTTTAATAAATTTCATGAGTTTGTTGAATTGCTATACGAATTCTATTATGATTAGATCGGTGATTAATAGAAAGGTCAATTTAATTTGTAAACCTATGGAGAACTAAAATGGATTGACTAGGTTTTCCCTAAGGTGCAAAATAAATTTCGCGTGTTTTATCCATCTATACATGTTTTGATCGATTCTTGATTAGATCTTGCATGTTCTGTTAGATAAGCTCTCTAGAGGCTAGGATTTAATCCTAAATAGATTTTTAAAGGAATTTGTCAATCTGTATCTCAAATTAACTAATAGAAGGCGTATAATTTATCAAGCGGAAAATAACCTGAACCCGGGGTTTCCCTCACTCCTAAATACAACTACTTTTTCATTACTTGCTATTTTATTTGCTTATTGCTTGATTTTTTCTTATTTTAAATTACCAAATCTAGAACCCCTAGATTTCCCGTTCTTTCTAGGATTAGACTTATTTACTTTTAAGTCTCGTGGTTTGATATCTAGTCGCTATTTTTTGTACTACCGCGATCGAGATTATTTGCAACCTGTAGGTAATTGATTTACTAATTTTCTAGATTAGTTATCTTACAAATAGGTAAAATTGATATACTAAAAACAAAGAAATTAATCTAGAAAAATAGTAAATCAGTAGCCTATGGGTTGTGAAAATCCCGGTCACAACAGTATAGTATAGCAAGCAACCAGTTATCAAACCATGGAACTTAAAAGTAAAATAAGTCTA
This sequence comes from Limonium bicolor, assembly GCA_023374045.1. Lineage (NCBI taxonomy): Eukaryota > Viridiplantae > Streptophyta > Magnoliopsida > Caryophyllales > Plumbaginaceae > Limonium > Limonium bicolor. The sequence goes on along the minus strand of CM041782.1, from coordinate 66,949,506 downwards.
GCATTTGAAAAAATAGGAAATCAAGGGGTTGTTTTCGGTTGTTTAAGAGGCAAGTAATTAAGCGAGCTAAAGTAAAGTGAGTAAATAGGATGGAAGAGGTGAAACCCCAGGGTTAGGTTCCTAGCCTCTAGAGCTCATCTAACAAAACATGCAAGATTTAATCCAGATTCAAGCAAAACATGTATAGATGGATGTAACATGAAGAATTTATTTTGCATCCAAGGAAAAACCTAGTCAATCCGATTAACTTCTCCACATGTTTACAGATTAAATTGACCTTTCTATTAATCACCGATTTGATCAAATAGAATTCGTAAAAAAAAATCAACAAACTCGCGATATTTATTGAAAAGGCAAGAACTAGATCAATCTAAAACAATCCGTAAATATCTTAAATCAAACTAGTAAAGGAAATTACAAAATCATCTCAAACTACAAATAACCATCCCTCGGAGTTAAATTCTACTTAGCCATACATGTTACAGAAAAGAACAAATGAAGACAATACATAGTTCATAGAGATTAAGAAAGCCCCCGTGCGTGCTTCGGTATCCAAATATGAGGATTGTCGGGCTAGAGGTTGAAGATGATGATGATGAATTCCTTTGTGGCCGTCTAGGATTCTTGAGTGCGTGATGTTGTGGTTAGTTTCGTTAATGTTATGTGCATGAGTGAGATGTGTACGTACTTCTCTGCTAGAGCCTTATAGGTTAAATTCAAGATTCTTCGCTTGTTCGTTGATGACTTCTTTTAATTTTCTACAATTCTTCGAAATAAATAAAGACCTTTGAGTTCCTTTAACTTGCTCTATTCAATTATCTTTCTTCATCAATAACTCTTGGAAGACTGTGGTTTTACCTACACATAAATAAGGATTTATTATAAGCACTTTAAATATCAAAATAACTTGTTTTCTGACATTTTCTTCTAGTTGTAGAAATAGATTTCAATTAAGTACAAAATGAGGGGAAAGAGTAAGAAAGATAAGGAGTTTCAACAATAAAATGTCTATCAAATATCAGCCTATCAAATCCCTTACACTTGTCTTTTGATTGTTCTCAAACAAATCCCTCATCATTTGGATCATAGATCTCAAACAAACGTAGATCCAATTAATCACTTAAATGTGTTTATATATATCTACCATAGTGTTATAAATAGTGAATGTCCAGTAACAAAACGGTAAGTAGGGTTCTTTTCTTGTCCCCCGTATCTTTATATATAGAAACCCTTGTACACACTTATTACATAATGAGAAACCCTACCATTTTCTCCTGTCTCTCTATCTCCTTTCTCTTATTTACAATACGTTATCAGCACGATCTAACACCTTAAACTAGTAGGCAGTCCTTGAAACCAAGCGCTAGCAGATCAAAGAACTACTACCTTCTATTTTAGATGTAAGTCATTTTAGAGATGAAGGGAAGGGAGGGTGTGTAACACCCCTACTCTAATCGGCTCCTAATCATCTTATTTAACATCATAATCGCAGCGGTAATCTCAACAACTGAATTACTGGTGTCACCGTTCTTACTCGCCCATACGAGTAATAACGTGCTTACTGATATACTCTTAAATGCGAAACAATTTCCCACAGTGACAACAAGAGATATATCTATCCTTCCCAAACCAATATAAAATACATTCACAGTGAGCATTCTAAGTACCCCAATCCTATACACGTTTCTAAGTTCGTATCAAAATGCAACAGTGCATATTTAAACAACTGTAATTAAACTACCCAGCGCGTCCCTCTCTTTGCCGACACCGGAAGCTGCATACCTGCAAAAATGGTTGTTTGTGGTATGGAATCAGCCCCTGCTGAGTATGTTACTACATGACTGTCATGCCCCCTCGGACCCTCAGTTAATTGGTCGAGAGCATGCAATTCATTTTCATGCAAGTAGATTAATGTTAAAACTGTAAAGCAACAATATATATTACAGTAAACTCAAACAACAAACAAGCCCCCGGCTTCACACATCGCATCGTAATAAACCACTGAAGGCGTTACAACGCTTATATGAGTACAGAGACTCCATTCCAACAAACACTTAATAGTTCATAATTGAGTTCGGCGACTCACTCGACCAAACAACCCACCATAGCCTACACACGAGTACAGCGACTCGACACAACCAGTTCACCACACACAATATGAGCACAATGGCTCGTTCAAACAATCCACCAACATACCACATATAATTACAAAGCATAACCACTGAGCAACAAGGCGAAACAACGAGAATTATAAACAAGTATACTTTCCCATCTTTGGCGTACAAGCCCAGCTAATGTTCGCCTAATGTGTGAGCTAATATAGTCTTCCGTATTTGTTCAGTCATGCCTAAAGACAACGTCTCGTTAGAACGACGTGTCTCTAAGTTACCCATCTCTTATGACGGGTCACCCACGGCAATAGCCACTCCAGCGGTAGAGTCTCCGTCCTACAAACAATCTGTAGTTCGTTGGAAATTTATCCAGATACTTGCAGTTACCACACGGTATCCTAGTATCGTTAATGGATCACAGTTCACAGCAAGAGCCACGTCCTCTTGATAAACTTATCTATACCGTCGCATTGTTTTACCCTTTTTTTCCCTAACACAGTAGACTAAGGTCGTAGTCCAATCCTGAGTATGTCGACTCGGGATCCAGTGCTAGATACGAGAGCGGCGTTAAAGAGGCCAATGCTCCGTATATAAGTCTCAGATATTTTATATATCTTATTATCCTAGTGCTACAACGTTTTACTTACGTTCCTTATATTAATTCACACAAGCAGAATTCAATCTTATCACAGATTTTCACACAATGTCTGAACTGAGGAAATCCTCAGAGACAATCAAGCCACATAAATAACATACCGTTCACCCTGATGTATTACGGTGGAGTATGAATCAGCAAGTTCCTATGCTCCGTGTGTCATCTCTAACAGTCTAAACAATACATAATGCTACTGATTAGCATCCCGTATGAAAATACAACCCTACGGTACCCCATACCGTCGCTAATATCTTCCGGTTAACCCCCCGTTATAAACTGTCAATGTTTGTCGGGTTTTCGGCTTAACTCGAGATTTGAAAGGTGTTATATTACATGCGTAGTCTTGCCTTGTATATTAATATACTTATTGTTGAACTTGTTATCGCATGTGACTTAACATACCCTTGCATGTCGTATAGTTTGTTTCTATATTGTACACATGATTCTTTGTCATGTACTATTCATCTAACCTTAGTATTTATTATTTTTTCTAAGGTTTGTGAAATACCCCGAATAATTAACAGTCCAAATTCGTGAAGGTTAAATTAAATTATGAGTAACCACTATGATCATACGACTAAAACGCGACAAAACAAAATATTGTAACGTTGGTTGTGCGTATATGTATATATATATATGACCATATAAACGTGTCACATTGTTACTTATAACGTCGCATAACATCGTAACAAAAATAACACGATATAATATATGGTCTTACATATATAAATAAGCATGTATAACTCATACAAAAAAAGGAAGGAAAAAAAAGGAGCAAAGACGCTCCCGCTGAGGTTCGAACCCGAGACCTCCCGTACCTTCCCCGAACACTTTAACCGGTTGAGCTATGCTCGAATTCAGTAACATATGCCAACGAATTAAAACTAGTATTCTGTCAACGAAGCTAACTAAAAAAAAAAGAGAATCAAACTCACCATAGCTGTAGCACCACCTCCTTCCTTCTCGATGCAGTGTCGGATCGAACAAAAAAAACAGGGATCAAGGAGTTCTAAACTCCCAGGCAACCATTTCTATTTATATTCTAAGGCCCATAACTTCTTGTAACTTGGACCACCTGTTTCGTGTTCCCTCCTTTCTCGTGTGTTGAGTCCCGATTCTAAACCCACACAACTCTTCAGTCCTCCCATTTGTTCCCGATGCGTGCAAGTCCAGAGAGGGACCATCCACACCTCTAGGTTCTGGCGGTGGGTAAGCCTCCTCTTCTCCTATCTCGTATCTCCAAATTGCCTTACGCTATGTCCCAATTCCTTGCCACGGCGATCTATCTTTTGTTTTTGCTCTTCACCGTGTCGTCTTTACTGAAGCCCTCCATTTCTCCCCTTGCATGTCTGAGGCAACGGCGTTCTGGGCTTGAGAGAACTGGAATCTGGAAACGGCACAACCCAACTAGCAAGTGTACCAGAAATCCCCAAGGAAAAGAAAACCCACGCCATCCCTCTGGATATCCCAGCGCAAGGTAAAACACTATCGGTTCTGGTGACACTTCCTTACTTTGTTCCCTTCTCTCTGTTCTGTTTGGTCCGGAAGTTTAGTGTCGACTTCTCCTTGTTCCCGATTAAAGATGCGCTCTAATGTTCATAAATCCCCCACGTTACATCTGAAATTTAAACCCCCGTCATTTCCTTTTTGCATGTCCGTCCTCCTGTGCTCGAGCTACTGAAAAATGGGGGGGGGGGGCAGCTCAAGCCAAGCCATTGAATCGGCCCTTGCATGTTAAACGTTGGCGCAAGCTTTGGGAGCCAGTTGGCACAACCCAGCAAGGTAAATCATTAACCCACTCTCCTTCTCTGTTTCTTCACCTTCTCTGTCCGAAAATCTCCAAGTTTCAACTGCCTTCCTCACGTTTGCTATCTGAACTGAAGCCCTTCTTTTCTTCTCGTGCATGTCCGAGTCTTGGAATCTTCTTGACCGGTCCTGAGATCCGGTAACCAACTCACTCCTCCATTGTGTCATTTTCTTTCTGTTCGAAAGCATGATGAATTGACTCCCTTCTTCTCATCTGCTCTGTTTGAGGTCCGAAAATTTATTTCTGATCTCCCTTGTTATTCGTCCTTTTTCATGCATGAGTCCACTTGGAAGCCCCTTGGATTTGCGCTGAAAATCATCCAGAGCTAAACCCAGGACTATCGTGACAACGAACCCAATGTGAGGCCATAAACTGTCAAGCTCTTCCTTGCCTTAGTTCCTTTCCGTTTTGTTGCTGCGCCTTTAAGACATCATTTGACCTGAACTTCTTGCTTGTTCATGATTGGTTAGGTTGGGCTTTGTTTTGTGGTGAATTCGACAGCTAAGGCATAAAAGAAACCCAAAGGTAACCCCTCCGGAGGAAGGTAAAAACTACCGAAAATCTGGTCAAGTAATGCTTGAGTTGAATCTGAGATGAAACAACAAACTTACTATGGCATGTGAATCTGTCTAGGTGCGTATTATACTGAGGGGAGCCAAGAAACCATCAAGGAAAAACGGCTTCAAAACCCTCAATGGTATAACCCCAAACTCATACACTAAAACTATTCTTGAACTGTGTAAAATTGTGGTCGAGATTACTTGGTTAATCTGTTGACAATGCGCTGGAAAAGAATCTGGTGCTGAGTAGTTAATTTAATGGTGAGCTGGTGGTCTGTATAACAAGTTTTAAGCGGGTTCAAAACGTGCTTGAGGGTTACTGTGTGCGATAGTTGTGTTAGAGCAGTGAGTAGTGTTTTGGAGATACATATGAAACAAAACGTTATTATATTTACAATTGAAGATGAACACATTATTGAGTTTAGTGTGAAACATGTATACGAGTGGAGGTTGATATGTTTTGGGTTAATGAATGTAAATTCTTGGTGCTACTGGTGTAAGGAAGCGGTTAATGGAAGGTGGGATAAGTCAAGCTTAATTAAGTGTTTTAAAGTTGCTTTAAGAATACATAAGTATATGTCCAAGAATTAGCCTTTAAAAATTGGTTTATGAGGAGTTAAGGTAGCTGCCGTATTTCAAAAAAAAACAGCACACTTAAAATGGTTTAGTTTAGTCCTTAATTAGCTATAATTAAAGGGGGAACACTTGGTTGGGTGGGCTAATGATTTAAGGACTTATATGCCACTTTTATAAGGTTTAAGTACATGCTACGTTACAAAAAAATGCTGGAGTATATGTGTTGCTAGGTCCGAGAAGGGGTGGCGTAAAATGAACATTTTAATATAATCTAAGTTTGTAGTATGGGTTGTATAGTGGCCGAATGGTTAGGCGCATTTATTAAAGTATTTGGTGACAATATAAGCTTGGAAAACATAGGATATAAACCTATAGGTATGTGTGCGGAAATATGCAAGGTTTTGAGGGTTTATTGAGTGATTAACTGTGCTCCAAGAGTTAGAGAAATTTTAGTAGGTAATTAGACTAAGTTTGGAGTAAAGTTCGGGAGGAAATGTAAATATAAGTATAAGGAATTAATGTAGAAAACTGAAAATAAAAATAGACGGGGGCGGGAAAGTCATTTCCGAAAACAAGAGGGGTTAACAATGAAAACAAATAAATAACTGTAGAGTTAAAATTATAAGACAAGTGTAATTAGTGGTCATTTGTAAAGTTTAGGAAATTTATGTGGTCAAAGGGTAATTATGATAACGATGGGGGGCCGTGAGCTTCATGAAATTTTGGGCAATGAGTGTATTGGGAATTTGGTCATGAATATAAAACTGTGCTAAGATGCCTAGTAACAGAGGTACAGTTTAGGCAGCTGGAAACTAGATCTTTGGTGAACTAAGGATGGGAAATAACCAAGTTAATGAGCATAGAAGTGGGGAAGTATTCCTTAGCTGTTGAGTATCAACCCGTAACCATTGGGTTGGTCTAAGAGGGATTAATAATACAAGGTCTAGAATTATAACCTGACCAATGAATCGAAACAATGCATACTTATAGGAATTTGAAAGGTAATTAGGAATAGTACCAGAGGATACGAGAGGATTATATTGGGACAAGTTCGAGGTACCTTAGATGTTACTGCTCGACTAAAACAATGGACCCAAACCAAACGGAGTAAGTAGGTCCAACGTTGGCAACTATAACACTTACGGCTAGGACAAACATTATGAATAGAACTACGAACAATAATGCATGATCGAACGATCTAACCTGTTCGAATAATTATTACAGGAGTGAGTCCCACGAGCAGCGGGGAACCCTTGTGCAAGTATCTATGACAACTATTATAAGGTATGGACATGTGTGGTTCGTATGTTGCCGTGTTACACGGCTTGTGTGCTGTGTGCTCTGTGTGAAAAGACCTTAAGACTAAAGCATGAAAATTGGATTGCTTCTTGTGGCTTGCTTATATGCTTGTTATATATATCCTTGTGGCATATTACTTGCGCGCACACGGTAGTTTAGTCCCTTTCTCGTTTACGGAACTCGAGATGAACCACAACGAACTATGAGAACAAAGAAAACTCTATAAGGGGAACTCCTCTCTAAACCATTGAGGACTACCATGACACCCACTATGGTGTCTATTCATTATGATAATGAAGAGCAAGTCTCCTTTGGTGAGACACGACGAACCACGTAGACAAAACAAAAGAACTATAAAAGAGACAAATCCTCTCTAACTTTAGAGGACCGCTAATGACACCCACTATGGTGTCATGATATAATGATAATGAAACGAAAAGCACCAACTGTGAAACATGAGAACAACCCGGGAAGACAACAGCTCGGGCCGCGCGGTATGGATGATCGGGAGTTGGTATCTGCATCAGATCCTTCGACCGTCTATGGTGGAATATATTTTGGGATCCCTGGGTGACCCCACTTTCTCAGCACATCCCGGAGTCCAGAGGTGACTTCCGCTTCCTCAACCCTGGGTGTCGGGAATGGGGGAGTGACAATTGGTGGAGCTTATCCTGGAGTCTAGAGGTGACTCCGCTTTCTCGACCCTGGGTGTCGGGAATGGGGGACTAGCCATGGAGGAGACGTCCTCCAACGTGCGGTGATAAAAGAATTCACAAGTAACCCTTGAAGAGACAAGGAAGGATTAGCACCTACATAATAAAGTCTCGGGATCTAATCTATATCCCCTGACTCGGTGCCAGAGAATAAAGGAAAACATGTGTAATGAGACCAGGCAAATAAGAAAAATTCACAAACGTGATCCTTTAAGAAACAAGGAATGAATAGCACCTACATAGTAAAGTCTCGGGATCTAACTTATATCCCCTGACTCGGTGCAAGAGAAGAAAGGAAAACATGTGTAATGAGAACAAGAAAACAATACGTAATCTCTTGAACGATCCCATAGTGAGGATCGACGGTATAATATATCTGCGCACACGTCCTATAAATTACTCGATTGTTGCTGCTACATTAGCAGCTTATTGTGATGAGTTACGTGCTTGCAAGTTGTGCTTGGTTGCTTATTGATATTGCTATGCTACTTGCAAGATGTGCTTGGTTGCTTTTGATATTGCTATGCTACAATGAGTGTGCATGTTATCATGATGTGTTGATGTGTGCTTTACTGCTTTATTAGAGCATGTAAATTGAATTAATAATATTCGACCCAAGTAGTCGTGTGGCCCGGCAACATACGGGCTTCACACGTTCATACTCAGCGTAGTTTGCTGAGTCCTTTACACCCAATTTTTTTCAGTCTTGTGCTTGACGATGGCGGAGAGTAGGCAAGTGACTACCATGGGGGTAGTCCATCTGGGTAAGACGCTTAAGTATTATGTTAACGAATGGGTGATGACTATGTAACACTAAACCCTGGATGTATGTTTCGGGTTGTGTTGGTTATGTAAGAACCTATGAATTAGACTCTCGGTACTTGGTTCGTAATTCCTGTTCGTACTTGGATTTGGTTAAGGTTTAGATTCCAGTCATTCAGACCGTAACTTGGAGTTAGTAATGAGGACTGTCAACCACGTGGGTGGTTGGCGTCTGTAGCACCCGAATAGAGTAGGAACCGCTGCGTAGACATCTCATGTTACCATTAGGCGCGTCGTTTAATTATTGATTGTTATTCGGGGGTGTTACAGTTTGTTTCTCTTCTTCTTTTTTTTTTGTTCAATGTGGTATAATTCATATATAAACAATACTTTCAATTATATCAATCCTTATTATCACATGTATACTCTAACATTAGAATTCCATATCCAATGTTTGTAATTGTTTTCCCTTTTTCTTATATCACTTTAATCATGAAAATACATGGTTATTAGACCATATTATATTTTCCACATCATAACATATATTCATTTTATACATGTATTATGGAACTATTATTATATGGTAAGTCTTATAAATATATTCATTCTTTTTAATGAATACCTCTTATATTATAAATGTTATAACTCTTATAACATTAAAAACCATATTATAAATTCCATTTAAAAATGTTAATATTTCCGAACAGCACCAATGTTCTTAAATATTTACAAAATCCACCACATAATTAATATAATGTTACATCATAGTTATATAACATATATTATGACATTTATGTCATTAAAACAATTATAACATATGTTGTAAATTGTTTTAAAATACCAAACAGCCCCTTATATTTTCGGCTTTCAATATAAACCACTAAACTTCTATAAATCACAAATCAACCTCAATCATATTTCATTGTTACACTTATAACATATACCTTATATTATAATCCTTAAGCCTTAATATAATTATAACCTATGGTTATATTTTTTTAAATAACCGAACAACCCCTAGGTCTATTCTAATTATTTTTCCACCACTTAACTTTCTATATTCACCAAATTCCCCTCTTTATAACATATAGTTTTTCTAATATCATCAAAACTATATAGTATACACATATCTTGATAAAACCTTATATATAACTCCAAAAATTACCAAACTCTACCAAAAGGTTATAAACATCGTTACTAACCTTATACTTTCTCTAAATCTCGGTTTTACCACATATGTTACCCATTTGTAAAATATGAAATATCTTATATTATACTTATATAATTCATATAAACTCCAAATTCAACCAAATCAACTTCTAAAATTCCTAATAACCTAAGGTTTGTACTAAACTCCATTTAGTACCCCAAGTTTTCGAAATCACAATATAGCCCCATCTCTTATAATCTTTTACAATTTAATACTTATCTTAATATAAGGTAGTATTTTAGTTTCTAAAATTCTCCAAACTTGGTCAAGTCTCCTATATAGTCAACTTTGACTTCTAGTACCAATTTGGAACCAAACTTTCGGTAATCACCAATAATACCCCATAGTTTTCTATTTTTACAATCTTGACCCAAAACTTTATAAAATGTTATAATTTTTATTAAATTCATTTAAAAACCCTAAATTCCTCTAAATTAAGCCCACGCCTAATATTTTGTAGTAATTACCGTTTGACCCCAAACTTAATTATATAAGCATAAATCTAACTAAATAAGCTTATAAACTTAAATTAAAATGGCCTAATGACATGGCCTTATTACAACCTTGAACTTGCAAAAAATTACTTTAAATGTCTCAAAATATAGCATAAACTCACGGCCTCACCATGGTTTAATTATTTTTCCACATAATGTCATAATTTGACCATTATGTTAATTAAATCTCTTAAATGACTAGCTTAATTTATCTTAGTCATTTTGTTTTCCATTTCTAGGTTAATATAACCCATATTATTAAGTTCCTCTCGGCAATATTAATATATATGCTTAGAAATTATAAAATCATAAGTTTTAAGGTGTTTATACCTTGATTTCTCCTTGTATGAACTCGGCCACTTGAAGGAAAATTCACCACATCATTTAGACATGTTTAATACACCAAAAGATATGGTTATACTCCAAGCTTGAGCTTAACCATAAGGAACAATTAATGTAATTTAAGGCAAAAATCACCTTAAAATGCAAGGGAACTTCAAGATGGATTCGGCCTGAATCAAACACACCACAAGGTGTTAGATCCACCATATAGACATAGGAAATAGCTAGACAACAACAAGATGCCTTGGTATTAGGTTTTACCTTGGAAAAATGCCTTAATGAAGGGTATTTCCTCTAGATCTCGGCCTACCTTGCTTCAAAAGGCTAACCAACAGAATGAACATGAAAATATGAAGATTATGAGTGTATAAATCATAAAAATCAAAGGAAGAAAATCGATGAAGAGTAGAGAAGCTTAAGGTATGTTTTTACCTTAAAATGCAAATTTGGGAAACCTTGGTCCCTATACTTGCTTCAGCCGAAATTGGTTGGTGTTCTAACCTTAAAACACTGAGAATACCATAGGAAGTGATGAGCCACGAGATCTAAGTGTAGATGGTGAAGAGATGAAGAAAAAGAGCCAAAATAAGCCTTAAACCATTACCTTCGAAGCTTAGGAGTTAGATATACCTTCCATGCTCAAGAACAAGGATTGAGAGAGTTTGGAAGTTGAAGGAGCTAGCTGGAATGGAGCAAGCTCGGTTGGAATGGAGCAAGAGCCAAGGAAATAATTGAAATGAGGCTTAATAATTGAATAAGACAACTTTTGATTAGTTTATTGATTTGTATTGGCTAATGACTCATCAAGGAGGATAAGGCATCGGTTAATGGAGGGGAAAGGGAGGCTCACACGTTTTTGGAGGCTGGTGGAGTCAAATAATGGAGCAAGAGTGTATTAATTATCAAAAGGTAAAGTAGTCTCCTTAATTTAAGGGCTTGTGTTGGAGACTTGTCTCTTGAATGTGCAAGTGGTGAATCCAGCCTCCTCTGCTTGTAGCTGCTGCATTCCATGTGGTCCAAGGGGTCAACTTTGACCTCTTGACCATTCTTAGTCAATGTTGACTCAAGCGGGCCCCCCTTTTAGGGTTTTATTAATATTTTAATATTAAATTTGTAAAATTTGTAAAATTTGGAATTAAATTCCTAATATGATATAATGTGATATAATATCATATTTAAAGGTAATTATAACCTTTAAGCCCATTAAAAACCAATTTAGAAGGCAATTTCACAAAACGTGCTTTAAGGTGTTTTAGTGCACCTTTTTGTGTCACAGGGTGTTCCTGAGCTTAGTTTTCTTTGGTAATAGTTTTTGTTTTTCCTTACTTCATTATAATACTTAGGAATCCACTTTGGATCCTATTTGAGGTCATACAATCTTTATGGTGCTTTAAAGCACATTTTTGGCTTTACCGATCTTAAGGCATGTTTTGCCTTGTTAAGATCTTTTAGATTGTTCCCCAATAATTTAGATGTTTATTAACCCTATTAGATCATTAATAGATCATTTAATTATTTTTAAGGAATCATCTACAGTTCACCTAAGGAATCGAGTTCCACTAAGTAACCAAACGTCCATCGCTAGGAGTAACTCCCACTAGGTTTGACCTAGTCTTTATGTATCACATTTGATACAGCATCCATCTCATTCCATTTAGTCAATAATCATGACACATTCATTCATAAACAGCACTAAACAAGGTGCAAAACTCATAGTACACAGCACTAGACAAGGTGCAAAACTCATGGTACACAGACTAGACAAGGTGCAAAACTCATGGTACACAGCACTAGACAAGGTGCAAAACTCATGGTACAGCACTAGACAAGGTGCAAAACTCATAAAGTACTCAAAGGTGTTTGCAAGGGATACTCCACGATCCTATCTACATGTTAGTATCTCGCGAGGATACTCACACATCATTCCACATGTAGTGTGCACATATAGTTAACGTTGACATACCACAGGGAAGCAGTCTTAAAGACCAGGACTTGACGGTCCCCACCCAACCAACGTCTACTACCCGCGGACACACCGGTTTAATAACGAAGGACACTACGGTCCACGGCTCCTCGGACAGTATCACTTATTTCCTTAGTCACCCACAGACACACCAGTCTAATGACAAAGGGCTCTACGGTCCACAGCTCTCTGGGTGATGTCACTCGCAGACACACCGGTCTAATGACGAAGGACTCCACGGTCCATGGCTCTTCGAGTGACGCCCTAAATTCCAATTTCTATTCATATCCGTGTCCACTTGTAGGAAGTTTCGAGAATCATTCAACCCCGACGTGGTCAGCGTCAGTGTTGAACTATCTCTCACCTCATTTGTGTTCGTTTCCCTTGATCGGACCAGGATCAAGTTCATCTTCCCCTTCAATTTCAATCAATCAATTGTTTATTCACTTCTAATCTTGTTTCCTCTTGATATTTGCCCCTTGTGTTCTATAAATACACAAGTCAACTAGTGTAATTAATCTAATCACCGGCATATAGGATCATGTATCCTAACCATGTACCAAGTTCACACTCGACTTATAATTATTCATACAATTCCTAGAGGTTTTACCTCCACTAGGTTACATCGGTCTCATGCCGACTCACTCATCGTATTCCAATAATCGGTTTCATACCGAGTCACAATCATATAGTATGGAGCTTTTTACCTCTTCTATTTCCATCTCCCACCGAAGCTACCAGATAGACCTACTTGAACTCTCAACCGGAGCTAACAAGTTAGGCGTTTATGTGTTTAATGTTCGCAACGTTTGCATAAATAAGCGGAAGTAGAATCAGAACACTCTATCGTTCTCCCTTCCCTATTCGTCACGACAATGCGAACTAATATATATATATATATTCATACACATAATACATCACAATATTACCTCAAGTAATATAACACAGTCATGACACTTGTACTCTACGTACAATAATAGTTTGTAGCATGTGTACCATGCGCTACGTACTCCTACGTACGGTATATTTTAAGCGTGCGAAATCGCTCTACCCCCCTTAAAAATGATTACGCCCACGTAATCTAATAAGTTCAAGATGTTCCATTCCAGTGGAATTATTCGTGCACTAATGTGCTACATATTTCGTTACCCCTTCTCTTTTTAAGGTCGGGCTTTAGCCCCTCAGGTTTATACCGTCTATCTCGGTTAGGTGTGTGTATATTCACATACGGTTTGATCAGGAGGTGTAAACACATGATTGGTTTTTCCCAAACCTATTAGGTACGTCAACTCCAATCAATATGGGCCCACTCGCTCCGCAAGCAGTATGCCCAACTACTTTATGGTTAGTTTACCCCTCTAAGGTAGTTTCATGTCGGTTTCAACTCCACGTGACGGTTTTCTACACAGTCTTCCATAATTATAGGAATGGAGTAATTGATTTTGCTGTGTGGTCTCGTTCACCGCACACGCTTATTATTTCAACTAGCCATTCTATTTAGTCCTCCTGAATTCTATACATGCTCATGGTATATTCCCAAGAGTTCATGCCACCCTACCGAACTAACCTTCGGTGTAAGGGTTATCGAGCTATGCTCTAGCACCTAGTGCTCGTAGTAGTCATGTCTAAAATCTCAAGGCGAGTCTGATATGCGCAACTAACTGGCGCCTCATGACTCCCAATTATTTCCCTCTGGAATGAGTTCGTTCTTTGGGTACCTTGTAGGTCCGCTTTTACTATGTGAACTCGTATCCCTCGTGTGTTGGTACTTTAGGATCCACATATATGGTTCATCCCTCTTCTCGATTAGGGGAATCCATTTGTTTATCTGATACTCCACCTTCTGATTCTTACCAACATAATTTGGTTAACAGTTATTATAATGGTCGCTTGTTGCGCACCATGTACTACGTTGGACGGTTATCCGCCATTGCGGTTTGCATGGAGTATCTAATCTCCAGCTTAGAGTATCTCTTGTAATGCTCGCTTTTGCCCTTCGTCCGTTGTAAACATACAATACGGCTGTGGGTTTTAGCTTGGTATTCATTTTCTGTTCAAACCCTTGAAATACCCCAAACCTTAATATGTTAGTTAAATATATAATTATTATATTCTAAGGCTATTTAGTCATTAGAAACATGTGGGAAAAATTCCCGAAGGAAACGGATCCAAATAGTGGATTAAAAAGCAAACGGGCTTTAAAACACGTTTTTTCGAGAAACCCGGGAAATGTAATTTTAAACGGGTTTAAAGGACTAATAAAAATTTATAGTCAATCATTTGACTATAATTAAATATTAGTCAAGGTCTAGGACCATAAAAATAAATAAAACAAAAATCCGGAAACCGGACCCAACTGTTAAAACTGACAGTTCGGGAATAACGGTGTTATCTGCTAAATGACTAAATGCCACTCTCTCACATTGTAAAAAAAAAAATTTCCTTCCCCCTCTTGTGTCTCACGATTTTCTCTCCCTCTCTATTCTATTATTACTTTACTCACAATACAAAACTACTTACTTTTCTCTCCACACACATACCCTCTCACACTCTCTCTCTCTCTCTCCCTCATTCTCTCCCACGATTTTTTCCCCCTCACCCAGCTCTCTTTCTTCTTCATTTTGCCAATGGCGATTCACAAGCCAAGAGAAGCCCCACCTTCCTCCTGTAACTTCTTCATCCTAGCTCCAAATCAAGAAATTCTTTCACCAAAATACTCCTCTCATCTTGGGGATTATTTTGTACCTTTCAAAATCTCAAACTCCATACTTCATCTCCATGGGTGTACCACATTTTGAAGAGGAAGCTTCACATTCTTGAAGCCCATCATCTCCTTGTTGTTCTAAGGTAAAGAAGAACTCAAAAATCTGTTCATTCTCCCATCTTGTGTGGTGGCCGATTTTTATGTGTGTTGAACACCATTGTTTTCTCTTCATTTTTAGCTTGTTCAATCTTTTAGAAGTGTGGAGCTAGCCCAAATTCCATTACCAAAAACTTCATTTTAAAGTAGAAGGTAATTCCCTCCTATGATGTTCAAATATCTATTCTAGGGTTAATGGAATGATATTCATAAACCCTAAATACTCATTGTAATTATCTTGGCATGGTCATTAGTGTAGCAATAAACCCCATTGGAAAACAGTTGTGGAACAAGAAGTAAGGAGGAGAGAAAGTTGAAAGAAATCCCAAGGTAAATAACTTACCTTATGTTGTGTGGTGCTTTAAGAGGTTGTGTTTTATGTTTGTACAAATATAAATGCTCAGTGAAATGCAGGTGTTGCTAATAATATGAGGAAATTCAGTGTTTAAATTAATGTTGTTTAAGGGCCTAAGAGCCAAGCTTTAAGGGTTATGTATATTGGGTGCTAAATGTGGTGGAATTGGTGAAGTATAAGTGTGGCTTAGTGTTTATGAATTGTGGATTGGAGTGTTTTGAGGGTTAACTAATGTGTGGGAACATGTAAAAATTATGGGGAGATCATGTCAAAAATTGTGTAGAAATTTAAGAGCCTAAATGCATTTCTAGGTGGGAGCTACTAGTGAACTACAAGTGTTTTGAGAGGGGAAACTTGGGTGAATTTGATCAAGAATTGAATAACAAGTTTAGATGATGATTTAGGCAAGTTTAAGATGTTATATTAGTGTTAAAATATGTCTAGATACATGTGGGAACCTTGGGGTAGCAATGGGAAGAGTTTGGAGTTGAATGGGCATTTAAAAACCAAAGTCTGGAGCCGACCGACCTTGGGACCGGACTTACAAGGTCGGTCGAGCCCAGTTTAACCCGTCGGAAATCTTTCTGGAATCGACCGACCTTGGGACCGGACTTGCAAGGTCGGTCGGACTCAAATTTTGTGCGCAGAAATCTTTCTGGAATCGACCGACCTTGGGACCGGACTTGCAAGGTCGGTCGGACTCAAATTTTGTGCGCAGAAATCTTTGGAATCGACCGACCTTGGGACCGGACATGCAAGGTCGGTCGGGGTGAAATTTTCAAACGAGAAGTCTTCTGGAATGGACCGACCTTGGGACCGGACTTGGCAAGGTCGGTCGGAGTGAAAAATTTCGAACTCGGACGCTACTGGAATGGACCGACCTTGGGTAAGTTCGGTCGCAAGGTCGGTCGGACCAAGATTTACAAAAAAAAAATAATAATAATAATAATGTGTCTTAGTTAGTAGACCCTAGTGGGTATAATAAAGATGATCAAGTGTAAGTCTAAGCATAAAAACACACCATAAAAACATGTAAAGTGTTTAACAAATTCGGAAGTCAACTAAGTTAATTAACCGACGTTATCAATCAATGTTTATGAGCAACGTACGGTGGATCACTAGAGCGGCAAGGACCAAGGTATGGTTTTCTTGCAGTCTGTTGCCTACCGGTTTACACCGGCTTGTGTGCTGTTTGCTTTTCTGTGTGTTTACAACCTTGTAAGATTAAATCATGAAACGAGTTTACAGTTCTTATTATTAATGTGACGTGTGTGCCGATACCGGTAACCTCGAAGCGTGCTAACCATTAATAACCCCAGTAGAAACGTAAGAGAACGGTATCCGGTAACAACGTTCCCAACCTAAGGAACGTTCTAACCCGGCTATGTGTGTTTTGTGATGTGTTGCTATTATGCCTTACTTCCCTTGCATGTCTAACTGGACTTAAACACTTACTTGTGTGAGACTATGTTAAGCTCCCATTGTGGGACTTCTAACGAGTGCTAACCGGGGGAGTGAGGAATCCGGTCGTTCCGGTCACGCGTGTATGTATGGGTGTCGACATCTGAATCAGATTCGACTCTCTCCTTATGTTAGGGTAGTTTTCCTTTTATGGGGAATTCGACCTCCCATAGCTTAGCCAAAGCTACCTACCTGACTTCCACTCGGGCTAGGGGGAAATTATGTGTTGATGTGTTCGGGTCACTACGCCCGTCTCATCTTTCAAGTTAAGTTATTCATCTACTAACAAACAGTAATGTGATATGTGTTAAGCTTAACATGAGGTGAAGACATCCTCTAGGCTTACAAGTTGACTAACCATGTTGGTTGTTACCTAAAGTGAATTGTTTCACTATGTGTGTGTGTTATTGTTCTGCAATAATTTCTGTATATATGCATGTTGTATGATAAAATCAACGCCATGTTATAACGACAAATAGTTGCGTGTATCCCGGTAGTCAGCGGGCTGCACGTTAACCATGCCAGCAAAAGGTTGCTGACCCCCTTTGGGGGCTATGTTTATTTGCAGGATGAGGATCGAGGAAGCAGAATGGCTTTAGATCCTAGGTTGTTGATATTTTTGTTATTTTTGGATGTTGAACCCGAGTAGTGCTTGTACACTCGAGGTCGTTTACTTTTGGTGGATGTAAAGCTAGTTAGTGATTTTTGAACAGTTACACTCGGTATATTGTCATTCTTTTGGACAGTCATTTTTGGAAGGTTGTAATTATGCTCGGGAGTCGTGTGATCAGACCGATACATATGTAACAGCCTTGTTAGCCACGTGGGTGGCTAACGGCGTGTAACACCGCCCTTTTGGTATATGTTTAAGTAATGTTTCCGCTGCATTATTGATTAAGTGTTAAGGTTATGGATGGGGTGTTACAAAAAGTGGTATCAGAGCGAAGTATCGCTCTGATTACCGACAACCGAGCGTAGGAATATACCGAGTTAGGAAATTTAACCCTTGTCGTCCAAAGGACGTTATAAACAAGTGATGCGATAAGTTTGTAAGCACAATACTAATGTGCTCTCATGTATGTTCAGATGGCAGGGCGACCGCGGGGACGAGGCCGTGGAGGGCCTGGTCCAGGAGACACGGGGATACCCCCACCGCTCAGATGATGGCCGAAGCTGTAGCGGCCGCCCTAGCACAAGTAATACCTCAATAGTACTGCAGTGCAGCAAGGGCAGCAACAGCCCGGGGGAGGACAACCAGAACCACCACCACCACCACAGCCACGCGAGACCAATTGGGTGAAAGCGTTGGCCGACTTGAGGCCCCCGTCTTCAAAGGGGAGACCGACCCTTCTAAGCTAGAGGCGTATATCTCGGAGCTTGAGACCGCCTACGAGACTTGGCCGTTCCTGCTGATGCCAAGGTCCGACTTGCTGCTTTTTATTTGAAGGGTTCGGCTAGAAATTGGTGGAAACTTGTGAGGGCCGAGAAGTGGCCGATCCAGATTTTGGATGGGAGCAGTACACGGCATTGCTAAGGGCCAAGTACTACCAGTGCATGTGCAAGAGGCGAAGCGCCTGAGCTTGACAGTCTAAACAGGGAGAAAATGACGGTGGACGACTACTACACCGCCTTCACTGACCTTGTTCATCTTCTACCCGACCTTGGTTACTCGAACCGGGTCTTAGTAAACCGATTCTACAGTGGGTTGAGCCACCGCCTACGCTATGGCATGGGGCCAGCCGAGTACAATACCTTGCAGGTAAATTTCCAATGATGTCTAAGTGTAAATGAGTTATGTTGTATGGAGTATGTAAATGTGTTGCGGGGCATGACTAACACCTTGATACCCAGGAGTGCTATCATGCCGCTGCTAAGGTTGAAATCACCGTCCGTCTAAGGGACGAGGAGAATGCGCATAAGCGCAAGGTTTCGAGCGAGGGCCAAAGCTCGCAAGGGTACCAAGGAGGGAAGAAGAGGAAACCTTACCCTCAGCACCAGAAGGGCCAGCAGCAAGATGGCAAGGGCCAAGCCCAGCCCACTACCACTGAGGAGCCACTGAAGCTCACTTATGCCTATGCGGCTAAGCCCTTACGCTCTCACCCGCCGAAGGGTAACTATTTAATTCCGAATACGATTCAAGTATGTATTGTTATGTTGTGAAGTGTGTATTGATTGTGTGTTGTGATAGCAGCCAGTACGGGCTCTGGACCGGAGCGCCACTACTTCTGCAAGTGGTGCAAGGGTGACCATCCCGGTAAGGACTGCAAAGGGAACGATGTGCAGTGCCACTACTGCAAGAAGCTGGGGCACCGTGACTTTGAGTGCTACAGCAACCCCGATGGCAGAAACTATAGGCCTAGAGGGCAATGGAAGGGTAAGGCCACTGCTACCACTGAGGGCCCGAAAGCTACATATCAGCCATCCTCGGGGCAAGGAAATACTGATTCCCAGAAGGGGAAGGGGCCGGGAGCAGGCAAGGCTGCCTTGAACGTGGTGGACCGGTCAGAGGCACCAGGATCGTCTTCTAGACCAGGTACCCCCTTTAAACCGTTAAGTAAGATAAGTGATTGCTTACCGCATTTCCATGCATGTGTGTTAGTGGGACTAAATGAATAACCACATGAATAACGAGTTGAAGTATAATGTGAAAACCACCTAAATTAGAAACTTATAAACCTTAGGAACCTTCAATATTTGCTATCCAATCCCACCCACACCGAACCCCGGAGACACCACCATCGACATCATTGACTATCCGACAGAACAGTGTCAAGTTATCCAACCAGGTATGATATTATTAAAGGGATACTTGACACCCGAAGCACAAATCCACATCATCCAACGATGCAACGAGCTTGGAGCAGCACCTGGAGGTTTCTACACACCCGAATACCCAAGTGGGGCGAAAATGAATTTAAAGATGATGTGCATGGGTAAGGACTGGAACCCTTACACCAAGTCATATCAGGACACACGAGCTGAAGATGGAGCTACCATACCAAGTATACCTGAGGAGTTCCTTGCGGTTGTTAACCACGCCGTAGGAATTGCTCAGCAAGTTGAACCGGAACAAATCCCAAGTATCAAGGCAGATTTGTGTATTGCCAATTTCTACCAAAAAGGTGGAAGGTTGGGTTTACACCAAGACAAGGACGAGTCACCCGAGTCTCTTAGTAAGGGAGTACCCGTGGTGTCTTGGTCCATTGGTGACACCGCAGTGTTCATGTACGGCGAGCAGAAGCGTGCGGACCTCGCAAGGAAGTTAGTATTGGAGTCTGGAGATGTGTTAATCATGGGTGGGCAGTCGAGGATGTTGTATCATGGTATCAAGAAGATCAAATTGAATACGGCGCCTCCGACAATAATCAATGCCACACACATGAAACCTGGAAGACTGAACTTAACCTTTAGACAGTTCTGAAATTATGTGCAATCATGTAAAGTGTGAAATCAGTTGTATGTCGAGTATGTGATGCAGTAAGTATGCTAAGTTCAAGCTATGTAGCCAATGTAATACCATCATAATGTAACGACGAGTTTTATGAATAAAGCAGTGTTGAATTCTTAAGCATTCCGCCCGTGTTGTTACCAATATACTTATCAAGTTTATGAAATAAAATAGGCGCTGCACTCGGGACGGAAGGTACACTGAGTGTGTGTACAGAGGCAGAGGCCGGCAGAAGCGGCACTATCCTCACCGGTACCTTCCCAGTGAATGGCGTGGATGCGTCGATCTTGTTTGACTCTGGAGCCTCACATACGTTTGTCTCACTCTCATTTGCGAGGAGACTGGGGCTAGACGGGGAGGAGATCCCTGACTTCCTAGTCACTCTCCCGTCTAAGGAGCGGATCAGATGCACCCGTTATTACCGAGATGCCACCGTTCGAATTAAGAATGAAGAGTTCCCGATCGACTTGATAGAGTTCGAGGGGCTCGGATTTGATGTGATTGTGGGGATGAACTGGTTGGAGCGGTACAAGGGCAGAATCCTATGTGCCGAGCACCGTCTGCTTCTTAGGAGTCCGTCTGGGGTTACCATTTCATACCGCCAGAGGCCCAGGGAGCCTTCGACACAGATCATCTCCGCCATGGCCATGTATCACGAAATCAGAAGGAAGAATGTGTATACCTCTGCTATGTCCAGGACATAGAGAGAGACCCTGAGTTTAGCCCAGATGTGCCGGTTGTGTCGGAGTTTCCTGATGTCTTTCCTAAGGAGCTCCCAGGCATGCCGCCTACACGGGCAGTTGAGTTTGAGATTGACTTGGTACCGGGCACCGGACCTATAGCGAAGGCGCCCTACCGTATGGCTCCAGCTGAGATGACTGAGCTCAAGGAGCAGCTGCGAGACCTGCTAGACAAGGGATTTATCCGCCCTAGCGTCTCACCATGGGGAGCACCAGTCCTTTTTGTGAAGAAAAAGGATGGGAGTCTCCGCCTCTGCATCGACTACAGAGAGCTGAATGCTGTGACGGTGAAGAACCGTTACCCATTGCCACGTATCGATGATTTGTTTGATCAGCTGAGAGGTGCATCTGTATTCTCTAAGATCGATCTGCGATCGGGTTACCATCAGATTGCTATCAGAGACAGTGATATAGAGAAGACCGCTTCCGTACCAGATATGGGCACTATGAATTCACGGTCATGCCGTTTGGGTTGTCTAATGCACCAGCAAAGTTTATGGACTTGATGAATCGTTTGTTTCGAGATCAGTTGGATAGTCAGTAGTTGTCTTCATCGATGATATTCTCATTTATTCTAAGTCCAAGGTGGAGCATGAAGCTCACCTGAGGAGTGTGTTGCAGACGTTGAGGGAGAACCAGCTTTATGCGAAGTTCTCAAAATGTGAATTTTGGTTGGACCAAGTCTCCTTTCTTGGTCATGTTATTTCTGAGGCCGGGATCGCTGTGGATCCGGCCAAGATTGATGCTGTGCGCACCTGGCCTAGACCGAAGACGGTTGCCGACATTCGGAGCTTCCTCGGTCTGGCAGGTTATTATCGGAGGTTTGTGAGGAATTTCTCTAGTGTTTCGAAACCGTTGACATCCTTGACGAAGAAGGATGCACCGTTTGATTGGACTGTGGACTGTGAGAGCTCATTTCAGAAGCTCAAGGATGCTTTGACTTCTGCACCAATTCTTACTATACCAGAGGGTACTGATGGTTTTGAGGTGTACTGTGATGCGTCAGGTAAAGGTATGGGCTGTGTTTTGATGCAACACGGGAAGGTCGTGGCTTACGCCTCCCGACAGTTGAAGCGACATGAAGAAAATTATCCTACGCATGATTTAGAATTGGGTGCCATTGTCTTCGCTTTGAAGTATGGCGACACCATTTGTATGGAGTGAATGTGACGATTTATTCGGATCACAAGAGTTTGAAATACCTGTTCACTCAGAAGGAGTTGAACATGAGGCAAAGGAGGTGGGTTGAGTTCCTTACTGATGGGCTAAATTCCCGAGCGACTACACATTACTATCCCTTTCCATTAACAACAACAACAACGTACAACTTTCACTATACGAGTATTTATAAACTGGTGCCGACAACAATTCGGTCTTACTACCCTACTGTATACATACACTTAAATGATTACCCATGTACAATGTCTACCCGTCCTACTCTCGAACGGCTTCCAGCTCTCTGTACCTGAAACAGGAAAAGAAGAGAAAGGGTGGCCCCCAAGGGGCTCAGCACCTTTGTGGTATGGTAATCCCGCAGCCCACATGCTACCGGGCCACGCACAACTACTTGTCGTCTTAGCATGCGGTTGATTATATTTAAATCATGCATGTAACAGTGAACACACATCACATAACATTCGCCTTAACGGGCTCACAAAACGGATAATTATCCTTACTTAATAAGTCACTCATAGTATTCATCATCCCTAGAGTGTTCCTCCTCTAATGGAGCTTCCTTATTAGACGACACATACCCTTAAATCGGGTTATCCTTAAAACGCCTCTTATCACAAACTAGGAATCATATCCATGATCCACACACTCCACATTATACAACCTACAACATACACTACATACAACACTTAACAACACTTCGCACGTTTCCACGTGCACAACTAATACCGCAATAGATATTGCATCACAACAAAATACATACATAACTGGAGTGGTTCTCTTAGAAACCGACCCAAACATTGTTTATACACTGGTGAGCCTAGAATGTTGCCAGTCTCATGATAGCTCGTTATACAATAACAACAACACTCATTACCGTCCTAATAGTTGGACGAGTAACTTAAGTTAAGGCGGTTTCGGGTTTGGAGGCCCGAACACCCACACAAACACATGTTCCCCCTAACGATCCATAAGTCAGAATAGCTAGCTTTGGAGTAAGCTAATGGGAGATCATAACCCGTGAGGGAAACAACCATAACAAAGAGAAGGTAAGGCTAGGAAGGATACCTCTCCCAAACAACGCGCGACCGGCCAAACCGGATTCCTCACCACTGTTAGTACAACTTACTATTAAATATTAGTTAGAACCCCATTATGGAGTCTATCACATCCACAACTTACAGTATTACAATTGAGTTAAACATACAGAGAGGTCCTTAACGTACACACCACAAAACGTCACATAATTAACTCACGCATAGCCGTGGTTAGAACGTCCCATGGTTCGGGTCGTTAATCGAATACCGAACTCTCATGTGATCCTAGACTCAGTTAACTAAGGTTACACTTCCGAGGTTAAATGGTATCGGAGTTGAACACGCCACATAAATGAATTACTGTAAACTCATTACATGTTTTATCTTACAACGTGGCAAACATACAGAAAAACACATTGGCATACAAAGCCGGTGTAATCCGGTAGGACACAGGTTGCAAGAAAACCATACCTGTCACTGGAGTCCACTTTACCGTCCACTTATGTTCTCGAGCGATTCTTGAACAACTGTTAACACCACATGTGTTTTTATTAACATCGGGGTTTGCTTGATTATTTAATGTCTAATGCTTAACTTTCCCCGTTAACTTGGTTACTAACTTTACATTTTAACTTGTTTACTTTTACATTTTGGTACAACTTTTCCCCACTTAATTGCCATTAAAACTCACCTAACATGTCCTTAACAACCTTATAACATCATTACCTATCAATCCCCATCAATACATATCATTTCCTAACCTTAAACCATGTTTGGTCCGACCGGACTTGCCGACCGGACTTACCCAAGTCCGGTCGATTCCAGAACACATTTCCGTCAAAATTTTTCTACTCCGACCGGACTTGTAAGTCGGTCCTATGTCCGGTCCATTCCAGAGAGTTTCTTCCCTTTGTAAATTTAGCCCGATCGGACTTGCCAAGTCCGGTCCTATGTCCGGTCCATTCCAGAAGCTAATTCTCGCAGGGTAAACTGGGCCCGACCGAACTTGCAAGTCCGGTCGCAAGTCGGTCTGCCCCAAATCCTTGTTCCTTTTTACATTCAACTCCAAACTTCACCCCATATTTCCTAGTATACCTTAACCTCATTGGGCACTTCAAACACCTTTATCCATGTACTAAACTCTTAAAGCACTCACCAAAACCATTTTATCATTCACAAACTTCTTACAAAGTTCCTAGCACTTGGGATGTTTTCTCCTTAAGATTCATAAGTGGTAGTTCACCAATAATGACCACTACACCAAGGTTTTTCCTCTACACCTTAACATCTTCTCTCAACTTCTTTTCTTACTAACTAAACCTCCTTTCCACATTTTACCTAAACTTACTTATTCCTTGGATATCAACATTACCTAAACCTTAAACAAACTCCTCCAAGACTTAAATACATCCTCAAAAACACATTGAATTCCTAGAACTTCCAAGATAACACCTAAACTTGCATCACTCTAAATCACCTTAACACATGCTTTCTTCTCAAGTAAACATTTATTCACCTTTAACACTTCCTAGTTCACCAAAACTCACTTAAAACACTTAGAACTTCTTACACATTTCCCAAATTTGGCCATAGTTCTCTTGTATTTACCCACATCCAAACACTTAGGTTTTTACCTCATTTCATGCAAGAACACCTAAAATCCATCAAGAACATTTTTACACACAAACTTCACACATTAAGCACTACATCACAATATAGTGCATAACTTATATTGCTTGGCACTTAGGCCCTTAAATAACATGGCTCTTAGGCCCTTAAATTGTATAACCTTAAACACTGAATTTCCCACATAAATAATGCCTTTGACCTGCAAATACATCCAACAATACATATTCCTTTAATAAACTCCTTGAGAGCATTTTACTAGCTCATTCACCATTGGCTCCTTAGGTATTTTTATTAAGCAAATCAAGCTCATTTTCCTAAGGCACTTAAACTACATTGAGATAGCTTGTTTACCTCTTTTTCCTCACAACTTCTTTCTGTTTCCTTGTAAAACGGTGGGGGTTTGGTTGTTTGTCAACTTCTAAACAATGTACAAATAATAGAATGAGTATTCAAGCATTATGCTTCATCTCATAAACCCTAGTACACATATTGTTTTAACACATTAAGGTAATTGTTTTACCTTGGAATTGGAAGAGAACTTGAATAAGTATCAAGAGAGGACTCCTCCTAGCCCTTGGAAGATTCAAATGAAGCTAAAACAAGCAAGGTAAATACACCATGGTGAGGTGAATTTTCGGTCAACATGAAAACATGGAGGAAACATGATTTTTCTTTGAGATTCCTTACCTAGGAGCAAAGGAGATCAATAATATGTGGAAAGACAAGCTCAAGCTCCATCAATGGTGGAACTCCATGGCACCGAAATGGGGCTCTTGAAGTTTTGAGAAGATAGGAGGAAGAGCTTGATGAGAGGAAGAGAATGGTGGTGTTTGTTTTTGATTTGGTTAAGTGAGCTAGGTTTACATGTGGTCAAAGGAACTTCCATGGTGGTATGTATTACCGAGAGAGAACAGCAAGAAGGGAGAATGAAGAAGGTGAAACCGTGTGAATGAAGAAAGAAGAGAAGGAAATGAGAAGATGAGTTTGCTTTTGGAGATATTTATGTTATAAAGCAAAATAGTACTTTACTTTAAGCTTTACTTTACTTATTTGATTTCTTTTACAACTTGGTGACTCACTACTACAAAAACCGGCCACCATTTAGTTAGAAGGGTAATATAGTCTTTATTGACTCATTTAATTACTTATAACATTATATGTTACAAACTAGCTTATAAAAGTACTATTCACAAACTAAGGCACATAGAAGTGAAATTTTGATTTCCCATTGATATAGCCACCCAAATGTGATACTATATAGTACACATATATATTTAAGAGTAATGATGGACATTTAGCCATTCAAAACTCATTTACAGACAATTTTTCAAAAACGTGCTTTAAGACTCCTTAAAGCACATTTTGGTTCTAACTTGTTTTCAAGCTTGGTTTTCTTTGGTAATTGATTTAATATGTTCATTAACATATTTGTAAGGCATAGGTATAACCATTAGGTCTTATACAAATTTATCCCAAGCTTAGAGCACATTTTTGCTCTTATTGACTTTAAGGTATTTATTTGTGTTTTGTTTGGTTTCATTGTCTACCAAAGTTTCCTAAGGACTTAATTAGCCCTATTAATTCATAATTGAATATTATTAAGTCTTGTTAGGCTTTGGGTCCTAACCAAGTTCACTCATAGCTTAGAGCATGTTTTTGCTCATACTGTGTCTTAGTGCTTTATTGCACTTTACTATATTTTAAATTGTCCACTGATGTTTCTAAGGCACTTTTAGCCTTTATATAACATAGTTTGATATTTAAACCACATTTCAAGGTTTGGGGTATTTCATTGAGAGAGTTTGGAAGTTGAAGGAGCTCGCTGGAATGGATCAAGCTCGGTTGGAATGGAGCAAGAGCCAAGGAAATAATTGAAATGAGGCTTAATAATTGAATAAGACAACTTTGATTAGTTTATTGATTTGTATTGGCTAATGACTCAGGAGGATAAGGCATCGGTTAATGGAGGGGAAAGGGCAGGCTCACACGGTTTGGAGGCTGGTGGAGTCAAATAATGGAGCAAGAGTGTATTAATTAATCAAAAGGTAAAGTAGTCTCCTTAATTTAAGGGCTTGTGTTGGAGACTTGTCTCTTGAATGTGCATGTGGTGAATCCAGCCTCCTCTTGCTTGTAGCTGCCGATTCCATGTGGTCCAAGGGGTCAACTTTGACCTCTTGACCATTCTTAGTCAATGTTGACTCAAGCGGGCCCCACTTTTAGGGTTTTATTAATATTTTAATATTAAATTTGTAAAAATTGTAAAATTTGGAATTAAATTCCTAATATGATATAATGTGATATAATATCATATTTAAAGGTAATTATAACCTTTAAGCCCATTAAAAACCAATTTAGAAGGCAATTTCACAAAAACGTGCTTTAAGGTGTGTTAGTGCACCTTTTTGTGTCACAGGGTGTTCCTGAGCTTAGTTTTCTTTGGTAATAGTTTTGTTGTGTTCCTTACTTCATTATAATACTTAGGAATCCACTTTGGATCCTATTTGAGGTCATACAATCTTTATGGTGCTTTAAAGCACATTTTTGGCTTTACCGATCTTAAGGCATGTTTTGCCTTGTTAAGATCTTTTAGATTGTTCCCCAATAATATTTAGATGTTTATTAACCCTCTTAGATCATTAATAGATCATTTAATTAATTTTTAAGGTTAGGGGTATTTCAGGGTGCCTGGTGGGTTATCTTGTACAACTGTAGCACATATCATTATTTATTTGTTTTTTTCTCTTTAATGTTCTATATATTGCGGCTATTATAGATTTTAATTTATATATATATTATATAACTATCACGTGAGGAATTGTTCCAGGAATAACTATCACGTGAGCCATTGCGCTAGATAATATGACATGAGGCATTGTGTCAAATATAAATATCACATCAGGCATTATGCCAGATATAAATATTACGTGACACATTACGCCAAATATAAATGTCACGTGAGGCATCGTGCCAAGAGTATTTATGACCTGAGGTATTGAGCCATAAATAATTAACACATGAGGCATCATGCCATAAGTAAAGGTATCATGCCAAAATTGATTTATTATTAATATTATTATTCGTTTAAGTTCTTATGTTTCGTATTTCTTTATTCCTTTATTCTTTATTATGAATCACGTAATACATCATGCCCGATAATAGTAGGTATTGTGCCAGGAATAAATATTACGTGAAACATTGTGCCAGGAATAAATACTGCATGATGCATTTTGCCTGGAATAAATACATGTGAGAGATTGTGCCATATATAATTATCATCTGAAACATCGTGCCAAAAAGAAATATCATGTGAGATATCATGCCAGATATACATATCACGTGAGGCGTCGTGCCTGACATAAATATCACGTAAGGTATTGTGCCATAAATAATTATCATGTGAGGCATTGTGCAAGATTTTGTATATTGTTTATTATTTCATTTTTTTATGTTGTTTGATTTATTTTTGTTTCAATATATATGGTTCAACTTTTCATTCATAATGACATAAAATGCATTATAAAGGCACCCCTCCTGAAAGTTAACTCCAATATGTTGTAAAGGCCATTGTGCCTAAAAGTTTGATTTTGATATACTATAAAAGGTATCGCACTAGAAATTGTTGTTGTATAGTGCCAAATTACTTTGATTTTGATATGATATGATATGGGAACTATGCCAGAGAATTATGATAATATATGAAAAAGAAATTTCATTGAGTAGATTACTGATGAAAAGATGGTCTAACACCTGGTTCACTCATATGTAGAAGTGTTTAATATTCATTTTTGTACCAGATGAACATTGTATTATGGTTCATGAAGAATCATGATGGCTTAGCACCAGGGAAATTTATGAAAATACTATCAGTGACATAATATGATAATGTATATTCATATGTCAAGTTTTTGACATGTATGATGTTTATGTTCAACTTTAATGTTATTTAAAGTAAAAAAAGGCATTACGCCGAAAAGTCTTTCATTTTGAAATTGAAGTGATGTCATGAAAACGATACATGTAGATCGTTTCTAATATTTGTTTTTTTTATGACATATTATAAGAATAATTCTCATTGAAAAAAGTCATTGATGGATGGTGAAGACATATGCATTATTGATATTGCTGCAACATACACGATTCTTAAGCATAAGAAATATCTTTCTTATTTGAAAAAATTACACGACAAAGGTTAATATCATATGTGGTAGTACGAGTATTATTGAAGGGTTTGGAAAAGCCAATATTATTTTACCTAAGGGAAAAAAATATGCATTGAAAATGCGTTGTTTTCTAGCACGTCTCAAATAAACCTATTGAGTTTCATTGATATACGCTGGAATGGGAATCACACTAAGACTGGGAATGATGGAAATGTTATATTTGCATCACAAAGTGACAGCTAGAAAAAAGATAAATTTTGGAACAACTAGTTGCTATTTCTTCTGGGTTGTACCAGGACACCCGGTTCAATCATGTAACACCCCATATGGCCAATTGTTCAACAACCTAGCTTTCAAGCCATTCCGGCTTGAAAACTAGCCAATTTAAGCCCTTTGTCCTCACTTGGTCTTAAAAGTGGAAGACCTTGTTGTTGTAGTCTACCCATATGTATCCTTATAAACCACTATATACTACTCATATCCCAATGAGGGATGGAAATATTACATACTTTCCCACTCAAAAAATGCGATGTTCTTGTCCAAGCCTAACATTCAAGTCCCATGGACCTCCTTGGTAGGTGTCAGGTATCTCATCCCTGCACGTCCCGAGTCAGCTTTGATACCATTTGTAAAACCCCATATATGCAATTGTTCAACAACCTAGCTCCCAAGCCATCCTACTTGAAAACTTGTCACTTTAAGCCCTTTGTCCTCACACCATTCTGGCTTGAAAACTAGCCACTTTAAGCCCTTTGTCCTCAACTTGGTCTTAAAAGTAGAAGGTCTTGTTGTTGTAGTCTACCCATATATATATCCTTATAAACCATGCATATTACTCATATCCCGATGTGGGATGGGGGTATTACAAATCATGATGCGAAGAATTATGGAAAGTCATGTAGTCACATCTTAAAAAATAGAAGGTTTCTTCAACTAAATAGTTTTCCATGTATTGCTTGTTCTCAAGGAAAACTAACTATAAGGCCATCACCAGTTAAACTTGAGACAAAGCCGATTGCTTTTCTGGAAAAGATTCAGGGTGATATATGTGGACCTATCCATTCACCATGTGGACCATTTAGATATTTCTTGGTTTGATAGATGGATCAACCAGATAGTCACATGTTAGCTTATTATCAACCCGTAATATGGCATTTGCAAGATTATTGGCTCAACTGATTCAATTGCGAGCCAATTTTCCTGATAATCAAATAAAGTCCATACACATGGACAATGCTAGTGAATTTAACTATAAAGTCTTCAATGACTATTGCATGTCCATTAAAATAACCATTGAACATCCAGTAGCACATGTTCATACCAATATATATTGGTGAAATCTTTGATCAAACGTCTGCAAGTAATTGCAATACCGTTACTAATGAGATCAAAACTTCGGGTATTTGCTTGGGGCATGCTATATTACATGCAACTACTTTGATTTGCATCAGATTAACAAACCATAATAAGTTGTCACCATTGGAAATGGTTACGGGTCAAAAACCAAATATCTTTTTTTTTTGGTAAAAAAAAAACCAAATATCTTTAATCTAGGGATTTTTGGTTGTGCGGTATATGTTCCTATATCTCCACTGCAAAGAATCAAAATGGGGCTTCAATGAATATTGGGAATCTATGTTGGGTTTGAATCTGTTTTGATCATTAGATACCTTGAGCCAACAACTGGGGATTTATTTATAGCTCGATTTGTTGGCTGTCATTTTGATGAGTCACAATTCTTACCGTTAGGGGGAAAAATAAGCAATTGGTAAAGGAGATTACATGGAATGAACCGCCTTTGATTTATTATGATCCTCGCATTAAGCAATGTGAACTTGACGTTCAACATATTGTTAATCTTTAAAGGCTAGCAAATCAATTGCTTGATGCATTTACTGACTCAAATTAGTTGACAAAGTCAAATGTTATAGTTGAAAATGCTCTGCTAAAATTGATGTCCAAGGAGAATAGGTTGCAAATGAGTCTAGCACACGTGTAAAGCGTGGTAGACCAGTCGATTCCAAAGATAAAAACCCTCAAAAATGGAAGATAACATGCATTAAAGATGATCTAAGTGAGAAGGGTGAGACTCTTGAAGAGTCTGTATACATGAAAGTTGTTGAAATGCAAAAAATTAAGGTACCTGAAACAAGTACTGATAATGAAAAGGTTCTAGATCAACTATGTCATGACTGAAATACGATGGAACCGACATGAAATTGATGTCGATGAAGTTTTTACATATAATGTAGCGCTACAAGTTATGAATGATGAAGAGGATCATGAACCAAAGTCTATTGAAGAACGCATCAAAGAAATAAGTGCCAAAATAGAAAGTGCTGAAGCACAATTAAACTCTCAAAACCGAGGTTTGGACCAATAGTCATATACCCAGTAAGGTAAAACCAGTTGGTTATAAATAGGTGTTAGTGCGAAAATGAAATGAGAATAATGAAATTGTTAGATACAAAGCTCGCCTAGTTGCACAAAGTTTTTAGTCAAAGACCTGGTATTGTCCGTGAAGAAACTTATTCTCCAGATATGGATGCAACAAGTTTTAGATACTTGATTAATTTGACAATTCAAAAAAATCTTGAGTTCCTTTTAATGGATGTGGTTACAACCTATTTATATGAATCGCTTAATAACGACATTTATATAAGGCTGCCATATGGGTTTAAACTGTCGAAGCATTTAAATCAACCCATAGAGAAACGTTCTCTATTAAATTGAATAAATCCCTCTATACTAAAATAGTCAAACCGTATGTGGTATAATCGCCTCAGTGAATTCTTACTTAAAAGACTAAAGAATGACTCGATTTGTCCCTGTATATTCATAAAGAAAAATGGATTTGGAATTGTTATAATTGCATTCTATATGATGGTATCAACATAGTTGGAACACCTGTAGAACTTCAACAAGCTATTGAATGTTTGAAGTCAGAATTTGAGATCAAAGATTTCGATAAGACAAAGTTCTGTCTTGGACTGAAACTCGAGCATTTGTCAAGTGGGGTATTCCTACCCAAACTCACTATATTACAAAGGTGCTAGAAATATTTTATATAGATCATGCTCATCCATTAAGCACCTCAATGGTTATTAGGTCCCTAGATGTAAAAAGGACTCATTTAGACCCCGTGAAAGTGACGAAGAGTTACTTGGTCCTAAAGTCCCTAAGTGCTATTGGAGCATTGATGTACTTGGCGAGTTATACTTGTCTCAATATAGCATTCTCAGTAAATCTATTAACAAGATATAGCGTTACTCCAACAAAAAGGCATTGAAATAGTGTTAAGCATGTACTCCATTATCTTCAAGATACAATGGATATGACATTATTCTTTCCAAAGACACCCAAGTCTGATCTAGTAGATTATGTTAATGATGACTACCTATCTGATCTCCTATACACAAGATCACAAATAGGTTATGTATTTACTCATGGAGGTACAGTTACATCATGAAAATCTATAAAGCAAACGACTGACACCACATTCTTCAATCATGCATAAATTCTAGCAATACATGAAACTAGTCGAGAATGTGTCTTGTTAAAGTCTATGATCCAGCATATACAAAAGACGTGTGGCCTACCTTTTGATCAGAATATTCCTACAATATTATATGAAGACAATGTTAGCTGCATACCTTAGATAAAAGACGGACACATATCCCCATATTTTTCTACTATATAATGGAAAAATTGATATACAATCAATCCACTCAAGCAAAATATTGACAATTATATTCATCAAATTTGCTTCCTACTTCAACTTTCAAAAAGTTAATCCGCAAGATTAGGCTAAATACATATTGAATGGAGTTCAGGGAAGAAGTTACAATTACACTTTTTTTCCTTTAATCTTGATCTTGGTTTTTATCCCACTGATTTGTAAATTGTGAATGTCCAGTAACAAAACGATAATTTTATTCCCTATATTTTTATAAGTAGAAAACTTATTAGGTGATGAGAAACCCTATCGTTTTCTAATGCCTCTACAGCGAGTCTTGGCTAAAGCCAACTGTAGCCAAAGTTGGCTACGTCCTTCGCGCACCTCTTCTTTCTTTTTTTCTTTCTTTTTTTTCTTTTCTTTTAAGCGTTTACGTTTGTTTTTTATTTTGTTTTTTTTTCATTTTTTATCACAAAACCTTTAAATTATTGTAACTTTTAATATATAAGTCCAAAATGAAAAAAAATTATATCATTGTTCACCTAAATTCAAGCTCTTCAAAACAAGACCAGTCATGGATATATTTTGACAACTTTTAAAAAAATTATTTTTCCATATATAGTGCACAGAACGTAAAAAAAAAACTTGTACAGATGTTCATACAAACCTGTACAAATGTTCACTAAAATATGTACACTCACACGTAAAAACATATACATCCTCGCATTAAAAATATACAGATTGTCACATATATCTATACGAATCATTAAATATGTACATTCTTAGATTAAAATCTGTACATATAAAGGAGAAAACTTACACAGATAGCCATACAAATATGTACAGATGTTCATTAAAGAACATGTACATTCTCACATTTGAACATGTACATCGTTACATTAAAACATGTACATTCTCACATTAAAATATGTACATGCATCCTCACATTAAAGTATAGAACGACTTATATATGTAAAAATAATATTTTTTTTCAAAGTTGTCAAAAACATATTATGACTGGTCTTGTTTTAAAGAGTTGTAATTTATATGAATAATGATATAATTTTTTTTATTTTGGACCTATATATTAAAAGTTACAATAATTTAAAGATTTTATAATAAAAAAGAAAAAAATATCAGACAGTGCTATGGAGATCGCACATAGCATACACACGCCTAACACAAAAAAGAAAAAAAGAAAACAACGTAAAGCGTACATCCACTTGTAGCCAAGTAATTGTGATGCCTCTATATCTCCTCTTTCCCGTTTACGACGCGTAACATAATTTTCCATTCTAAGGAATTTTGGTTCGCAAGTTCGAAGCTAGCGCTGGCGCCATCCTGTATGGTGGCGATGACCATTTTGGTCTTTTGCCATCTATTTTATCTTTTTATGCTTTATATTTTTGTAAAACTTTAAAATGTTGTATTTTATTATATATATAGTCTAAATAATATAAATTTTATACCATTGTTCATCATTTTTCGTACTCTTCAAAACAAGATGTATCATGGATATATTTTGATAAATTTTAAAAATTTTCTTTTTGTATGTACATATTTTTTACGATTAATTATGAATCTTAAGTTTAAGAAAAGTGAACCAAAGGTTGTTAAAAATTGAATCAAAGGTTGTGAAAAAGTGAATCAAAGAGTTGTTTAAAAGTGAATAAGAGGTTTAAAAAAAGTGAATCTCATAAATAGAGATTGTTTAACAAAGTGATTCTGATTGTTTTGACTAATGTGAATTAGAGGTTTTAGAATAGTGAATCAAAGGTTGTTAAAAAGTGAATCATAAATTGTTACAAAATGAATCAGGGTAATAAGAAAAGTGAATCTTATAAGTATAGATTGTTTAACTAAAGTGATTAAGAGGTATAAAAAAATGTGAATTAGAGGTTTTATAAAGTGAATCATGGGTTAAGAAAAGTGAATTAGGGGTTTAAGAAAAGTGATTCTCGTAAATAGAGATTGTTTAAATAAAGTGAATAAGAGGTTTAAGAAAAGCGAATCAGAGTTTTAAGAAAAGTGAATCAAAGGTTTTTTAATGGTGAATCAATGGTTTAAGAACAGTGAATATTTTGTTTAATACTAGTAAAAGTTAATCCTACTACAAACTTATGCGAGAATAGTATGAAATTTTCATTTATTGAAAGTGAATCATTCGTTGAAAAAAGTGAATCATTCTTAGGGTCGTAAGACCCTAAACCCTGCACTACAAACTATACAAATGTCTTCGACGTTTTTTAACTTTCCCTGGGTAGTTTTTAGAGTGTTTGAGGTAAGATTCATTTTGGTAATGAATAAGGTTCATTTTATTATTAAAAAAAATTTATTTTGTTAATGAATAAGATTCACTTTAAAAATACCCAATATATACTCATTCTAAAAATATAAAATTTTAAGTTTACCAAAACATATCCATGATACATCTTCAAATCTTGTTTTGAAAAGCATGAAAAATGATGAACAATGATATAATTTTTTTAATTTTTTTATTTTTATTTTGTAAGTTATAACATTTTAAAAAAAATACAATTTTTCTCTTCTACCACATTCAACCCCCACATAACTCCCGTGTTCACGCCTAAGCTACTTTTTTTCCCTTTATTTATTTTTTCTCATTTATTCCCTCCAATTACATTGTGACAAGTGGCTATCTCCATATTGTAAGGTGGCGCTTTCGCGAGGGTCTCCATTCTGTTTTGGTTTACTTCATTCTTTGCCTCAAGTTTATTCTTATTGATACTGGTAAGAAAACAAGTTGCGGCAACAAGACCGTTACCAATTGTTAGCCAGCAATGTTCATATCCAAATGTTCCAACTCCTAACATTGTGTCCGTCGTCGCCGATCCGGATGCAAAACAAGCGTGATATATCTCAGAATTCTGAGCCTGCAATTTCAAGAAGATCAACATTTCGCACAAGGCAACAGCAAGTCATATCAGAGCATTTACAGCTCTCGTGGATCAATAATATACATCCTTCTCAAGAATCAAAGCGTAGTTCAGTATCTTTTTCATACAAGGCTAGGGACAACAAACACATGTAATCAATGCAAACTGCTCCAAGGATTCCCACTTACCGGGTTAAAGAGATATCTCATTGTAGCAAAAGGATGCATGTAAGCTGTAAGACGGGAATCAATGCTTTAGAGCAGAACTTAAAAATTGAAGAAACACAGACTCGCTGAGTACAGGTGAGTACCACTGCTTGGATTTCCGATGTCAGCGTTTAAAAGATATACAACAATGGTACTGAACAACTTTCCCATAGCATAGCACCTTTAGAATTAGAGTCGAGTGAATCCAGCCACTTTCCTCACTCTTTTCTCTTCCATTCTACTCCGTAATATGTTCGCCTCTGTCCACCGGCCTGCTCCAGCATAAACATTATGAAGCATCACATATGCTGCCGAACTTGATGTGTCCATCTGCAGAAGCAAATCTCCAATCTTCTCCCCAATCTCAACATTTCCATGGAGCCCACAAGCACCTAAGAGCGATTCAAGTATACTGGTGACACTGGGTAACTCATAAAGGGACAGCATCTTCTTCACAATGTTGTAAGCGTCAGTCAGATTACCAGTTCTGCCCAGAAGATCAAGAATGCAAGCGAAGTGCTTGACGTCATGAGGAGTACCATCCACTAGCATACGGTCAAATGCTATCTTGCTCTGTTCCACCAAGCCAGAATGACTACAAGCTGACAAAACACTCAGGTAGGTAATGCTACAAGGTTTAAGACGTGAGCTCATTCTCAGGAACAGATCGAAAGCAGCTTCTCCATCCCCATGTACCCCGTAGCCGTTGATCATGGCAGTCCAAGTGACTTCGTTCTTGTCCTGTTGGTGATCAAAGAGTAACCTCGCTCTTGAGATGTCTCCGAGTTTGGAGTACACATCAATCAGGGCGTTGGTGATGATGTCTCATTGAACCCAATCTTCGCTATGTAAACTAACACTGAATTTGTCAGATGTATGCATTTTATCTGACCACAGGCTGAGATCAACTCCAGCATTGTGACATAATCAGGCTTTAGTTCAGCTTTGAGAAGCTCGTAAAAGAGATTAACTGCCTTCTGGGCATTACTCGTTTGTATACAAGCAGAAATCATTGTGTTCCATAGGAATATACTAAACATGTCCCCTCTCTCAAACAGTTTGAAACCCGAAAATATATCCCGAGCTTGAGCATACATAGATATGAGTGAGGTGATAAGAGGAGTTTCTTGCATTAATCCTGCTCTCACAGCATATGCGTGGATTGACTTACCTTGCAACACAGAAAAGCAACAAGGTAGTGCGTTCAGCATAGTTACATAGTCCGGTTTTAATCCGTGCTCCCATATTTGTCTGGACAAAGCCAATGCCTCGACTGACATATTCCATAGTCGATAACCAGTTATTAAGGAATTCCAAGAAACCAAATCCTTCAGAAGCATTGTATCAAAGAGTAATGAGGCGGCTTTGAGATCTCCACACCTGGAATACATGCTCACCAAAGCATTATTCAAGGACACATCCACCGCATATCCACGTTTCACAGCACAACCATGTATAGAATTCCAGTCCACAGATCATTTGTGTGTTTAAGACAAGGAAGAATGCTGATCAAAGTAACCAAGTCCATTTCCACAGCTTCTTGCCTCATCTGCCAAAAAAGTTCTACCACTTTGTATGTTTCCTCATTGTGAACACACCCAGATAGCAAAGTGTTCCATGACACAGAATCTCGTAAACCCATCATTCCGAATATTTTCATTGATGATGAAAGCAGGCGACATTCTGAATAAAATGTTAGAAGGGCATTTGACACTTCCAGTCTCGCATCAAATCCCCTTCTAATGATGAAGGCATGAGCAGATTTACCAAGACACGTAGCTTCTAGCTTGGAGCAAGCAGAGAGAGCACCCAGGAGTGAGAAACTATTCAGATACACTCCTTCTGATTGCATCTCACGAACAGTCTTCAACGCAAAGCCCCACATTCCGTTGTGAGTATACCCAGAAACCATTGAATTCCATGCAAGGACGTTTTTGTTGTGAACCGAGGCAAAAAGGATCTCAGCTGCTTCCACTTTACCAAGCTTTGAATACATAGATATCAATGATGTTGCTACTGAAACATGGTTCCCAAATCCATGTTTGAACGCACACACATGAAGGCATTCACCAGGATATATGCCACGCATTAACTCCTCACAGCAAGGTATGACAGAAATAAATGATGTGGAGTCACATGGCACAGCAGCATAAAGCATTTGCTTAAATAACTCATAGGCTTCAGCCGGCTCTGAGTTAGCAGTATATACATAGATCATTGCATTCCAGGCAACCACATTTTTTATGGGCAAAGAATCAAACAAACATCTGGCAGAGTAGATATCATCAATCCGAGAATACATTGATATCAAGGCAGGAATCAACATCTCATCAATCAGGATCCCAGATTTGATAGCATACCCATGAAGGGATATGCCCAAATCCACACATCCTGAACGACAGCAGATGGGAATGATGGTAGCTAAAGTGCTGGCATTTGGTCTTAAACCGTATTCCCAAATCTTATGAAGGCAATCAAATGCTTCGTTATCAAGTCCGTTCAAGGAGTATCCAAAGATCAGTGCATTCCAAGATATTACCTTCGATTGAGACATGCCATCAGCACCTTGCAAGCAACCCCAGGTTGTCCGATCTTTCCATAAAAGTCAACCAAGCAGTTTGTAGCACACTACTTCTTTCATACCCACTCCTGAGCACAACACAGTGAACCTCTTTCCCGAACTGATATCACATAAAGCAGAGCAAGACTTAAGCACAAATGGAAAGGTGTAAGCATTGGAGACAAAACCATCCTCAATGAACTTTCGGTAAGAAGACAGTACCTGCTCATGCAAACCACGATCACAAAGTCGCCTAATAATCAGATTCTGCAAGAACACACTTGGCTTTCCCGAAACACCGAGACCAGACAATTCTAGGGTACCCAGATTGGAGCACCGATCAACAATCTGATCAGCCAGACACTTATCATTAACCATAACATCTGCCACAATTCGATCTCTAACTCTAATGGGCGCTGGTTTACTTCTGGTTTCACAGAGGCACATCAGAGGGCGATAGCCGAAGGCGAAGGGATGCTGATGATGCCAAGTAGCTGATAAGAAAAGTGGAAAGGGCAGAAAGCCAGAAGACAAGATCAAATTTCTTAGTGAAGTTTGCTAATACTGTCAGGATTAAAGGGAATATTCAAAATAGCAAATAATCAAACTATCAGATAGTTTATAAGTTTACTAAAGTTTTTTAAAAGAAGTGCTTCCCTTTCTTAACAACTTCGCCATCATGACATTGAGAAAGAGCAACATCAATGAGCTAAGTAAAATAGGAAAGAACTGAATAAAATCCAGAGGAGAGAAAACTATACCATGAGCAATAATGGATATGTTTCGAATATTATGCTTGTAGTCCAGAATCCTATGGCACCCATCAGCTGTAAACTTCACCTGTGAGCAGTGAAAGTTCAATATAATATCAGAATTTCAGAACAAGGCAGTTAGGTATTAATAAAAGCACAGAAGTAGGAACATGCATTTACCATTTCAATTATATTTATATATCATCAGGAACAGATTAATTCTCATGGAATTATTGCACCAGATCCTGAAATCAGAAAGTACTCAGTAGTAAATACATCACTAATACTTGATACCAGATTGCAGATGTCAAAAGCATGATCGACAACCATCTACCTGAAATTTTTACTGACAATCATGTAAAAGCCCCTGTTGTTCAAGCCACAAGCAACCACGTCAGATTATCTATGACCCATTTATTTCAGGTAACAAGCCTAGATTATGCTAATCAATATCATAAAAGAACTTCTCCAAAAAGGAAAACTAACAAATAATAGCCAGAAATCAATTTAACAGATATAATACTTTTTGGAGCAAGAATAGAAGCTTGCAAAACAGCTAGCAGCAAATACACAATCACATGAAGACAAAGATGAAGACCTGGACAGATAACTCAACCAGTAAACATGTTTTGACAACAATTACTCAGGACTGTCAAAAGATTAAACTTAGTCATAAAATTCCTGGTAAATTGCTTATTTCTCATGCTTGGAACTTTCTTATTCCTGGCATTAAAGACGCAATAAATAAATATATAATCACTGCGATAACCCAGCTAGGCACAAATAAAATCTTTGTGAAAGCCTCGACACTTTCTAATTTCTCTAGTTTTACTTTCATGAATTGACAATGAATGACTGTTTCTTTGTTTAAGAATGAAGTACATGAAAAAAAATCAATAACAGAAATGGGGTAGCATCTTATTAGACTCAATATGTTTTTCTTCACCAGGTAAGCAACACTCTGTGCGACTCTTTGAGATACTCAAGAGATGATACTGTTACAATTACAATCATGGATAAATAGAGAAAGGGCAGGAGACTTGAAAAATAATGAAAAGCACACAAGTAAGACTTCACTGGTCCTCCATACCCTAGACATTCAAATTTCATAAGGCAAGCTTTTATGATAGGGGTAGCAGCCCCACAGTTTACAGTTATAGTGTCAAGACCAAAGCTATGACATCCCCGCCTAAATAGACAAGAAAAAAGTGACCAGGAGTAAGGAAATCAGTATTGGGCACAAAGGAACACAATAGATTTTAGTCACAAAAAAAAGAAGCAAAATTTAAGGTTCAGTACAAGGACTTAAACGAATCAAAGATGACATGACAAACATCTTCACGGATGCAAGAGGCTATCAACATTTGGAGCAAGAAATAATTTCTTTTTAGTACATACAAAACAAAATTAAGAAAGAAATTAATTGTCCTTTAACTAGTAAAGCAGATACAAAAATAACAATAACCAACTTAAATTGAAACTTTGAGAGAAGAATCTACTAATGATGCAAGGCTGAAAGTCATTAATTTGAAGCTTGGAATCCAAGATAATGATAGAAAGAATGAACAAAATACAGTCCTGTTAACACACAAGGCTCACTTCTCTCGGAGGTGGAAGCCTTACAAAAAGGAACAGCCTTTTGAGGGATTTCAGTAGATTATAATAAAATGTTATAATAAAGCATGAACTCTTCAATCGGGCAGGAAGTAACAAAATCAAATATCTAGCATAACAGATCATAACTGAAGATAGATTAGAAAATGAGAGAAATAATCATTAACCCAGTTTCATTGATCAAAAGCATTAGCAGCCCTTTTTAAAAGAAGCACAACTTAAAAATTCAACTCAGATGTTCAGTTAAAAACCTGGATGACCACAGGAATCTCAATTGGACAAAAATCAAATGAGGGCCTTTGCAATATAATCCCCATTGACATCCAAACAATAATTTCAATCTTTGTGGCATGGATCCACATTTTTGCAATTAAAAGTAGAATAAAAACATTATCATATAGTAAAAATACCTCAAACAATCAGTCAGAAAATGCGTTCAAGGATATAATAAAATATCTTCCAATCCACCAGTGGGGAAGGCTACTAAAATCAAGGATAATGTCTTCGCATTTTTTTTATTACAGCTTTATGGAAACAGCCAAATTTCACTACAGATACAGAATATACATAAAGAAGTCCCAAGCTCTTTCTTCAACAGAATGAAACTACCGATACCAAAATTAGTACAAGTCCACAGCTAAGCCCTGTTTCAGCTTCATCTAAGGCTCCACAAACTACAAGGGTGAAGAATCATGCATTTCTAGAATCAAATTCCCAACAACATCATCGTCCATCCAAGCTCAACATCATATTATGAAAATTCTTCTCTGTATCCATCTCTGGAAAGAATTCTCAAACGAAAACTAAAACCATCAGAAATCAAAGCAAAACCCTAGTAGAAAGATATCTTGTAATTTTTTCTAACACTTAGTGATGACAACTAACCTCAAAACAGTTACTACTACTCCCTATACTTCACAGATACTAAACCAAACAGCAATAGTAGAACAGCAGTAGTTAAAACATGACTACACCAAACAACCATTGAGCAAAATATAGATTTCATCCAACTGGAAAATAGTCCGACCAATAACTTACCAATTTAATAGTTTAGATACACTATCAACCAACAGAACCACGGCATAAAATACGCGTGCCACCAATTAAGCCCAGTAATCCTGAAAGGGTGCTAGATTTAGCCACATATGACGTATGGTGGTGGTGACAGGAAAGCCATCTTTCAAAACGCAAGGAAACGCCTAGGCTAAAAATACCTAAAATTTAATCAAGCATGAAATACA
This sequence comes from Limonium bicolor, assembly GCA_023374045.1. Taxonomy (NCBI): domain Eukaryota; kingdom Viridiplantae; phylum Streptophyta; class Magnoliopsida; order Caryophyllales; family Plumbaginaceae; genus Limonium; species Limonium bicolor. Next base: position 66,907,205 of record CM041782.1, on the reverse strand, counting down.
TAATAGTCGAGGGAATACAGCTGCGCGCTGGGCCTGAAAACACGTTAGTAGCAGCTGAATGCAAGTGGTATAGCACAAAACTGAAACATCACTGGTAGTATCGAAACGGAACAAATAACATACAAAAAATTCTGGTCAAAGGTTGAAACATCACGGAGGCCAAGCACCTTCTCTACATTAGGAGACAAAGTTAGTAATAGACTCTATTTTTTAGCAGATATCAAAGCGGTTGAGTTTTTTTTTATATAATTTAGGCATATATATAGTCATAATATTGAAATAAATAAGTAGATAGGTTGAGTTCGGGTCTCATTAAAAAACTCAGGGAGGAAAAGGGTACCCGCCATATCCATTTATAAGCCTATGGGTCAATCTAACTAGACGGCAACTAACACAAAGTTTTAGCACAAAAACAACCATTTACAAGTCTCACACGTAGGCTCCTTCGACCATCTCCAAGCCTCGAAATTAAAATGAATCGTAGAACGGTCAACTCCACACATTACCCCACGGCATGTAAATGAGATAATCCACCATATAAAGCTGAGCTCCCATATCTTCTTATCTTAAGAGAGAGAACCCTACCATCATCACCACTTAAGGCTCACAAACATTTTTTCCAAATTAACTGCAGGACAATAACTCACGTTGCATCCCCGTTAACACGCAGAGAATTTGTTGTGTCTATAACAATAGAGCAAAAAACCTTCCTAACATTTTGGATCCCTGCTGTCCCCATCTACCCCGTCTCAATTGCTCACCTAAGAGTGAATTTGATTGAGAATGTTAGCCTTGGTGAGACTGGGATTAGGAATTTGAAACCCTAGTTGCCTTAATAGGTCAACGCATTCTTCCGCTTCTTTTTCTGCGTTAATGATTGCCCTTCTCATTCCTCGATGGTGCTTCTTTATTTGGTAAAGATGATGGCAGAGTATTGTGGATCAGCTCAACAAATAGACCAATACCTTCCATGTCTACCGGTGACTTAACTAGGGTATTTTCTGTCGTACGTTTTTTATTCATACTGGTCGAGTCAATCTGTGACTGTATACCCACGTACCCTAAGTCGTCCGCTTTAGAGTTTAGAGTCTTTTGCATGGGAATCAACCGCTTTTTAATTTTCTTCCCCCTTTTGTCGTTTCATGACGGTGACCACTCCTTATCTGATGCCTTACTTATAATTAAATATTCGCCCCGCCTCTTACTCTGAGTCTCTTCAACTATTATCTGGTTATGTTGAGTCTCGATGCTCGCGCCCATGTCTGGAGCATTACTAACGCCTTTTTCAATCCTCGAAAGATTGTTCAGGGTCAGAATTGTAGGGGTCTCTTGGAAAAACGTCTCGGGAATGAAAACCAATTCATCCTCCTTCTCTTCATGGGATTGACGCACTTGAGATAGGCTATTACTAGCCTCTATAGTTTTTGTCGCCACCTGCCTCTCTCTCCTGGTCGCAATCAATATGTGCCTCTCCAACAAAGTGACTGGAGAAGTAGTCTGGGCACTTAGACAAAACCACATCATTATTATGCCTTTCCTCAGCACCGATAATAATATCGGGATTAGCTCCATCGTTTCCAGGATCTTCATCGTTATTCGCATGTCTCTCCAGGTTGTGGCCACCGAGAAGATTCGCTTCGCCTACAAGATTGGAGAAGCTGCCTAGGGATTCGTCTTGGCAAGAAAATTCTTCTCCTCCTTCTCTTTGCGATTGGTTAGCATTTTTGACATTTTGTTGACCACTGTTACAGACACCTACATCATGCGGAATCTGAACTGTACTCTTGACAGGATCCGCGTATTTGTGGATGACCTTCTCATCACCCATTTCAACTATGGACACCGGGAGAATATGACCCTCAACTTTTATCGTAATTTTCTAGTTTATCAATTGGAGGGTCGAAGTTTCTATATGAATCTGAATTTTGGAATTCTCCACGAATTGTTTCTCTTCTTCCTCTGTCTTAATGACATCGACTACTGATAGGTGAATTATGTGTAGGTCAATATCACAAAATATGGGTAAGTGGACCCAATCGAAGTAGTAGTAAAGAGTGTCGTTCCACTAGGAAATTGACTATCTATCTCCCTAGCTTCGGTATTCGGTAACGGAACAATAATTAACAAAGGGGGTTTAGCCGGTGGCAAGCTTAATGGTTTGGTTCAAGAAAAATTGTAACTTAAATATGGAAACTAAAATTGGTTGTTAAAGGATTTGGATGGAAAGCACCCTAGGATGGTTATTATCACCTAAATTCACCCCAACTTCACTTATAGACCCATTTCACTCAAATTGTCTATTTGGACTATTGTAATGACCTTCCAAGTCATGGAAGAGTCAACTCTTACCTAGATACTTCCAACTCTCATATCAAGAGGAGTTCAAATCACTAGATAGCATTAATTGCAAGTCCACATTAATAGCCCCAAATCTCATCAACTAATCAAGTTAGCACAATCTAGGGTTTCTCTCTCCTTTTGGTCACAACCCCCAACTCAAAGTCTTGTGTTGTTGGGAATCACCACAAATGCCATAAATGATCAAGTTATAACATTAAATGAATAAGAGAGAGAAAACAATAACCATTAATGAAGTAAGGGTTTACAAGCTAGTTGGGGGATTCAAGTTCAAATCCCCATCCCAAAGTGCTAAATAGAACTACCCAAACATAGAGATACATAAAGAGAGAGAGAGAGAGAGAGAGAGAGAGAAAGCCATTGTTGAAGGTGGTTGAGCTTGGAGAAGGTGAGCTTTCTTCCTCTTCTTCCTTTTCTTCTTCTTCTTTTCCCTCAAAATCACCTCTCTCTCTCTCTCTCTCTCCTCTCTCTCTCTCTCCTCTCTCTCTCTCTGTTTCGTCTCTAAGTGAGTAGAAGTGAAAGTGTGAGAGTCAGCCTCAAATTTGGCAGATTTAGAGAAATTTCTTTCCGCGTCCGACCGTCCACAGTGGTTGGTCCCGTGGGTCGGTCGGCTTCTGAGAACGGGGCACGTGACATTTTTAAGTTCACCGACCCTGTGTGGGTCGGTCCAATGCAGAGACGAATTCTGCTCCAGGAGCTTCCCGACCGACCTAGTGTGGGTCGGTCCATGGGTCGGTCGACTGCAGAAACATATTTCTCTAACTTGCGTGGGGCCTAGAATCTTCGTTATGGCTTGGAATTGCTCCCCGTTTACGGCGTTGGAAAGCTTGAAGGTTGGGGAATCTGTTGATGCATGCCACTAGCTCTAAAAGGGTCCAACATTATGCTCAAGGTGAGCTTTTACCTATCAAAAGATCAAACTATATAAGTTCACTATTAATCACAAAAACACTATATTAAGTAGTGAAATGAGCTATGCACCAAGTAAAATGAAGGTGTATAAAGACATTAAAACATCATTATTTCACCACTTATCAACTCCCCCACACTTATCTATTTGCTTGTCCTCAAGTAAAATTTGCTAGGAACCCATAATAGGAAGGAACATTTAAAGCAAGCAAGTGTTTAGATGAATTATTGAATTCAAGTGAGCAAAATTTGTGAAACATCTCAAGAGGAGTGCAACCAACCTTCTCATGGTGACATGGGTGTGCTTAGGGCAAATAAAATATAGAGTTTTGGGGTATGATCTAGAGTGCTTTCAAGTTCTAGAGATTTTTGGAACTTGGAGAACTTTTACCATGGCCAACTTCTCTCAAGAATGGGCATTGAGGAAAAACACAAAGGAAAAATAGAGATTTGCATTTGATTCACTTTTGCAACAAGAGATGAGAAGAGATAATTTGACATTTTGCCTTTCTTTAATGAACACTCAACTCTCATTTATTGGTTACCTATGGCGTTTCTCAAGTTCCTTTATAAACATTTTTCACAAGGAAACACTCCTTAGCAATCCCTAGATGAGAAGATAGAAAGAACCCAAGCAATAAAATTCACCAAGAAAGGGATTTATGGATGCACCGCAAATAATGCTCCTCAAAGAGATCTTTTTGAAAAAATTTGGTGAAAAATTCTAAGAATTCATGGAAACGTTTGCTTACTATAAATGTAACTTCTACATGGAAGCTATAGATATGCATAAGGAAATTGAGTAGTGCACCAAAAAGAAAAGGTCGTTTCCCCCACACTTGAATGGGACAATGTCCTCATTGTTCAAAGCAAAACTCAAGGGAAAACAAACAAAAGACCTTTTTGAAGCACTTAACATAGAGTACAAAAGTTTGATGCATTGCGTAATTGTTTAGGAGTGAGAGAACGAGTACTCCCTAAGAAGGTGTGAGTGGTTGACGGAATTCCCCCACACTTGCGAGAGTCTGGGGCGTTGAAGTGCTAGCTCCGACGTTGGGAAGTCGGAGGCCCTAGGAAAAATTTGCAAGAGTTCCTCTTGCATGTGTCCTAACTCACCCTTGAGGAGTTCTTGAGTTTAAAGTATATATCTACAATGCAAGGCAAAAAGGAAACTAGGCGCACTCGTAATTAGTAAGCAAGAGGGGACTCATACATGAGTCCTGAATCATATTATCCGAAAGTGCATTAAAGAAAATAGTTAAGGAGAAAGTAAAGTACTACAAAGCTAGAGTGCGGAATTGAAATGACAGAAATTTAAAAGAGTCATCAACAATAACGAAAGTGCAGAGAAACAACAACAATGCCAACATCTAATCAATGAAGGGCTACTGAGGTGGAGGAGCGTCGCACCCTAGCTGCTCCTGGAGGGCCCAGATCTGGGCTGCCATCATGCTCTGCTGCTCTGCAACCTGGCGCTGGTAGGCCGCAAACCGCTCCTCCGTGACGACACCAGTCAGTGGTGGAGGAGGGAGGAGTAGTAGCGGAGCGGCACTAGCGGAGGCACCAGAGGAGGACTCCCCGCCAGTCTGAGTGTTGCCCTTGTGCCAGCCATCAGCGGTCTGAGTGAACCTGAACCTCCTCATAGTGTACTCTCCGATCAGCTCCATAGGAGAACTGGCCAGAAGTCCATCAGTCGGCACTTCCAGCCGGGCAATCTCTCCTAGATGAAGAAGGGGAAACCCAGGTGCTGGGTCTCCTTCTTGTCGATGATGTGCAGCAGATGCCGGAACATCAAACCGGAGAGGGACATCGGCTCGTCAGTGATGTCCGGAGCCAGCATATAATCGACGAGGAAGTAGTCCGTCGCATTAAGGTCTTTGCTATCTCACGGGAGGAGGTTGTGTCGGATAGGGGCAAGCAGGACCCTCTTGACCGGGTCCGTCACCATGTTCAGAGTCATGGTGACTCTGACATCGGTCCCAGCCTGGTTCTTCCTGTGACGCTAGACCGGTAGAGTGGCCAGGTATTGTTTCCGGTGGTCGTCCAGCTCGTGGGGCAGAATCCAATGGCGGTAGGTCACATCCTCCCATGGCACCCCGAGAAAGTTCTGGAAGGTCCCCTGGTTGATGGTGAGCTAACGCCCGCCGACATAGGAGGAGACCTCTCTCTCTCGTGCCAATCTACCGTGGAATTTGTATAAAATTCATAGATCTGATTGGGGTAGTACTGCCCCCCCCCCCCATGCTCAAGATACAACTCCACTGGATAAGGTCAAGGACGGTGCGGAGCTGGAGTGTATCAACGAGGGCAGGGTCCACCGTCCTCTCCCGCACGATGTCCTTTCGGCGGGGGGCTTTATACCATGTGCGGGCGGCTTCATTGATGAATATGTCATCAAGAAGGCCCACATTGGCTGCCTCCCTCCTAGCTGCACGTCGGTTTCGGTGGGCCATGGTTCTGCAAAAAGAATAACGAAAAAGAAAAGCAAAAGAAGAAAAAAACAAATAGCAAACGATGTGAACTTAGAACAAAAGGAAGAAAAATACTAAGCATTTGGGCAAAGAATAAGCATGAAGCACATGAAAGAGCAAAAGCTCAACGCATTTCTATAAAAATTTCGGCATGGTTTCCCCCGTTTTTCTTCCCTTTACCCGGTTCTAAGAACCTCCACAAATCAACCAGAAGGTTTTCAATCAAGTACTTAGGCATCCCAAGAGCATAATTCCACCACAGAGCACAAAATGTATTAAGCAATTCAATAAGATATTAAAATTAAGCTCATTGTGAGTTACTCCAGTTCCCAACTATAAAGGCACACTACCCTAGCCAATCAGACAATTTATTTCATCCACAAATGCCCAATAATTCCAACAAGTAGTAGAATAATTGCACTACCATTAATTGATGCAAAACACAGCACAATGCAATTTAAGCTTATATATGCCAAAATTATGGCAAAATCGCCACTTTGACAAGTTGACATTAAATTTTTTTGCGCACACACCCTCTGATTAATAGTTAAAATCAGCCCAAATCACCAAATTTGCACAGATGACCGTTTTTCACCTAATGTCCCGTTTGTTTCGCATACAAATTAGCCCTAAGTGCAGTTTCATAAAAATTCCTCAAATTGACAAATTAAGGTTAGAAACACATACCTTGATGTATTATAGAAGGAAAGAGGCACAAATTGACAGATTTTGGGCACAAATTCGAGAAAAATCGAATTGGGGGCAATTTAGGTTAATTTAGGGATTTTAGGAGGTGATTGAGGGCTGTTGCTTTAGGCGTTGGCGGCGGGAGTGCAGCATGGTGGTTGGATAACTCGCGGACATCCGACGTCGGTGGTGGTTGAGGGTGGCGGCGCAGAGCTCGGGCTGGAACGGTGGTGGAGTCGTGTGAGAGAACAAAGAAGGAGAGAGTATGCTCTGCACTAGAGATGGGTTGGGAGATAGGGGAATTATCAGGAGACCAGGAAGAAGAAAAGTAAGGGAAAACAATTTAATTAAAACATAGTGTTTCACTTTTTTTTTGACCCGACCGACCCCCTAGGGTCGGTCCATTACATAGAGCAAAATTTCAGAATTTCGACCCGACCGACCCACCCTAGGTCGGTCGGTGGGTCGGTCAGTTACAGAAAGCGTTTTTTGAAAACCTGGGGCCTATCGCCCACCCTAGGGTGGGTCGGTCCATTACAGAGACCAATTTTTTCAAAACTTGGAGCCGACCGACCACTTAGGGTCGGTCCTAGGTCGGTCTTAGACAGAGGCTCTCCAAAATGGGTGTTTTTTTAGCCCAAAACACTTATTTTCATCCACAACCAGATTAAACACACAAAAACAGCCAGAAACACACAATACAATAGCAAGAAACAAGAAAAACAACAATTATAACCAACTACAAAATTAAAACAAAAAGAGAGATGAAAGTAGTCCGGGTTGCCTCCCGAAAAGCTGCCCGTCTTTTTATAGTCTTTGGCTATACCATAGTTAAGGTTAGAAGAAACCTGGAGGGTGGACGTGAGGAGGAAATCCAAAGCATGAATCAAAGACATTCTTGGGTATCCACTTTGATGCATGTTTACCTTTTTCTTTCCCGGCCCTCTTTTTCTCTTCTTCAAGGATTAATGGTGGTTCGTCCTTAATGGTCATCCCTTCGGGTAGAGTGATGAAGAGAGGTGAAGAAGATGAGTGTGGCTGGGTCTCTTTTTCTGCAACCTTGACCGTCGCCGTCTTGTTATTTGGGGACCTCCCCGCTGTGAAGACCAACTTCTCATCATATGCTTGCAAGGTGATGGTCCTTCTTGCCACAGCAATTTGAGCATCAGCGGTGGCAAGGAAAGGTCGGCCAAGGATAAGGGGTGTAGTGGAGTTTTCTTCTATGTTTAAAATGACAAATTCGCATGGGAAGAATAAGTGCTCCACTTTGATGATAACATCCTCGATCACTCCTCTTGGGTGGGCTGTTGACCCATCCGTAAGCTGAAGGACCATCTTGGCCTCCTTCATTTCACCGATTCCTAGCCTCTTGAAGGTAGAGAGAGGCATCAAGTTAATGGAAGCACCTAAGTCGCATAGGGAGTATTGGAACAAGGTGTTACCAATCATGGCCGGGATGGTGAAACTGCCGGGGTCACTGCACTTTGAGGGCAAAGGTTGATGAAGGATAGCAGAGCACGTCTCATTTAGTTGGATAGTTCCGACTTCCGCCAATTTTGCCTTGTTAGAGATAGGATGCTTGAGAAATTTGGCATAGTTAGGCATCTTAGCGATTAGGTTCACAAACGGGATGTTGACGCTCAATTGTTTCAACATCGCTATAAACTTTCCATATTCTGCATCAAAACTCTGTATCTTCACTCGGTTTGGGAAAGGCAAGGGTGGTTCATAAGGAAAAGGTTTTGGAGTGGCTTGGTTTGTAGAAGTGTTTTGGGAGGCTTTCTCTAATGGAAACTCAGCCTTTTCTCTGTCATCCTCTTTGGATTCACCTAAGTCTTGTGGGGTTTGGAACCCTTTCATCTTTTTACCACTCCTCAAGGTAACAACTTTTATCCTTTCCCCATCATTCTCCAACTTGGCTTTTTCTCTTGCATAGTTTGTAAGAAGTATCCCCAAGTGCTCCCTCTCATCTTGAAGTTCATGATCATGAATTCTCAAAGAAGAATCAAGTTGGGCTATCTTTCTTTTTGATGCTTCAATAGACATAGCCCATCCTTGATGAAGAGGGTGAATTTTCGAAGTCTCAATCACATTTATCTTGCCAACCTCTTCTTCAACATCTTCTCTCACGAAAATAGCATTGAGTTGCTCTTTCGGATTAGGCTGGGTTTGGCTTGGGAAAGTGCCTAGAGGCCTTTGAGCGAGTTGTTGAGATATTTGCACAAGTTAAGTTTCAATGTTTTTATCAAATGCCATTTGATTAGCATTGAAAGATTCTTGCTCCGAGAATTTAGTCTTGGCGGAGACAATGAAATCCGCCATGAGGTTCTCTAACCTAGAAATCCCACTTGAAGAAGAAGAAGAGGGGGAATCTTGTTGTTGTTGTTGTTATTGTTGAAAGCCGGGAGGGGTCCCTTGTGGTCTATAACCGGATTGAAAATTTGATGGTTGGTTTTGGGCTTGAGGTCTATACCCTTGAGAGCTGTTAAAGTTTTTGTTTGGTTCTCCTTGGTTTTGGTCATTCCTCCATGAAACTTTTGGATGGTTCCTCCATGGCGCATTGTTGTTATTGTAAGCTCGGTTGCCTATGAAGTTCACATCCTCTTGTTGGTTCATGTTCATCTCCCCTTCACAACATCGAATGTCGTGGGGACCCGCACAAATGGCACACCCCTCCGAGGATTGACCGAGAGATGAAGAAGCTATGGTCTTGACAATTTCAGTTTGAGCGGTAGCTAGCTTCTATACCATCTTCATGAGAGATGAGATTTGAGTTGAGAGATGATCGGTTGGTTGCACATTGAGGAGGCCAGCTGCTCTTGGTACTCTTCCCTTGGCTCTAGACCATTGTCTTGTGTCATTGGTCATTGTCTCTAGGAGTTTTATTCCTTCCTCGGGAGACTTTGTCATGAAGCTCCCTCCCGCGGAGGAATTAACAAGAAGGCGGTTTGAGTCGTCCAGCCCATTGAAGAATGATAGACACAAGGTTTGGTCATCTAGACCATGATGGGAGCAGTTCATGAGCATCTCCTTGAAGCGGTCCGAAGCATCATATAAAGTCTCACCCGACTCTTGGTAAAATGTGTTGATTTCGCCAATTAATTGCCTTGTCCTACTTGTGGGGTAGTACTTGGCAAGAAATTTTCTAGCCATTTGCTCCCATGTGTGGATGGAGTTTAATGGGAGGCTACGATACCACCTCAAAGCTAAGTCGGACAATGAGTGGGGAAAGAGTTGTAGCCAAATCCTCTCGTTTAGATTACCCGTTTTACCGAAGGAGCTGCAAAAATCCAAGAAGAGGCTCAAGTGGTTTGGAGCATCATCTGGATTTACCCGACTGAATTTTCCTTGGTCTCGGATGGCGGTGATGAAGTTGGTTTTGAAAGCCCATTGAGCCGCTTCAGCTTGGGTCAAGGTGGGAAGAACTATTGCTGAGGCTCTTCCTTCGGTGTTCGGTCGGTGGTAGTCTTTGAAAGGTTGGTGTTGGACGTGTGGTTGTTCTTCCCCATGACCATTGTCCTCAATTTCTGGCTCAATGTGAATGCCGGTCATGGTGCGGTTGTTCAAATCCTTTCTAATTCTTCTTAGAGATCGTTCGAGCTCGGACCTCGGGCTAGCAAGAGGAGAGTCGCTAGACCGGGTACTTGGCATACACAAGAAGAGCAAAAAGTACCTGAATAAGCTCACCACAAGAAATACTAAATATTAGAAGTAAGAAAAAAAAAACAAGAACTAAAGGAAACTGAAAATAAATAAAACCGGAAATACCGAAACTGGGGAAAATGATAGAGACTATCAATTTCCCCGGCGGCGGCGCCAAAACTTGATAGGTGAATTATGTGTAGGTCAATATCACAAAATATGGGCAAGTGGACTCAATCGAAGTTGTAGTAAAGAGTGTCGTTCCACTAGGAAATTGGCTATCTATCTCCCTGGCTTCGGTATTCGGTAACGGAACAATAATTAAAAAAGGGAGTTTAGCCGGTGGCAAGCTTAATGGTTTGGTTCAAGAAAAATTGCAACTTAAATATGGAAACTAAAATTGGTTGTTAAAGGATTTGGATGGAAAGCACCCTAGGATGGTTATTATCACCTAAATTCACCCCAACTTCACTTATAGACCCATTTCATTCAAATTGTCTATTTGGACTATTGTAATGACCTTCCAAGTCATGGAAGAGTCAACTCTTACCTAGATACTTCCAACTCTCAAATCAAGAGGAGTTCAAATCACTAGATAACATTAATTGTAAGTCCACATTAATAGCCCCAAATCTCACCAACTAATCAAGCTAGCACAATCTAGGGTTTCTCTCTCCTTTTTGTCACAGCCCCTAACTCAAAGTCTTGTGTTGTTGGGAATCACCACAAATTCCATAAATGATCAAGTTATAACATTAAATGAATAAGAGAGAGAAAACAATAACCATTAATGAAGTAAGGGTTTACAAGCTAGTTGGGGGATTCAAGTTCAAATTCCCATCCCAAAGTGCTAAATAGAACTACTCAAACATAGAGATACATAAAAGAGAGAGAGAGAGAGAGAGAGAGAGAGAGAGAGAGAGAGAGAAAGCCATTGTTGAAGGTGGTTGAGCTTGGAGAAGGTGAGCTTTCTTCCTCTTCTTCCTTCTTCTTCTTTTCTCCCTCAAAATCACCTCTCTCTCTCTCTCTCTCTCTGTTTCAGTCTCTAAGTGTGTAGAAGTGAAAGTGTGAGAGTCAGCCTCAAATTTGGAAGATTTAGAGAAATTTCCGCGTCCGACCGACCCACAGTGGGTTGGTCCCGTGGGTCGGTCGGCCTTTTGGAGACGGGGCACGTGACCTTTTTAAGTTACGACCAACCCAGTGTGGGTCGGTCCTATGGTCGATCCAATGCAGAGATGAATTTATGCTCCAGGAGCTTCCGACCGACTCAGTGTGGGTCGGTTCATGGGTCGGTCGACTGTAGAAACATATTTCTCTAAGTTGCGCGGGGCCTAGAATCTTCGTTATGGCTCGGAATTGCTCCCCGTTTGCAGCGTTGGAAAGCTTGAAGGATGGGGAATCTGTTGATGCATGCCACTAGCTCTAAAAGGGTCCAAAAGTATGCTCAAGGTGAGATTTTACCTATCAAAAGATCAAACTATATAAGTTCACTATTAATCACAAAAACACTCTACTAAGTGGTGAAATGAGCTATGCACCAAGTAAAATGAAGGTGTATAAAGACATTAAAACATCATTATTTCACCACTTATCACCTACTGTTTGTGTAATCTTTCGCACATTAACCTTGTTTCATGCATGTAGAGGGATTCCATGTATGACTACCCAAGTCCTACGCTTCTCCACTTGGTCATCTAGTACTCAATGACGAACTTCCAAACCTCCATGATCCTCGCCATTTGACTACGCCTGGATGAAAGCTTCCTTAGCTTCCTGGGTTATATTGAAGAACATGAGGAATTTTCTCCTCGAAAGAGCTAGAAGCCCTGATATATTTGGCCACCAACTAAGCAGGAAATCCATTGCTTCCCTCAGATTCTTGTCTTCTTGGAGGATGGTAACTGCACATTTGGACAAGCATGCCTTCATCCCTTCATCGATTTTAACCTTAATTGATAGTCTGGATTTAACACTACTATGCTCTTTTTGGGCCAGAGTACTCGGCTTTTTGGGTTGTGAAGATCTTCTTACGAGATCATCTATTCTCTCTTTTCCTTTATGGCCTTGGAATTCCATTCTCGCCCACAGACTACTCCCGTTAATATTCCAGCCTTTGATGTCGTTGATGAAATACCCAGGAAATTCTAAGCTAGGAATAATATAGGAATAATATAGTATATGGTATGAGTGACATGTCTGAGGTTAGTTAAAGTGGCCCAGGGAATTAATCTTTTCGTTAAGGTGTTTTGTATTTTGATAACGTTTGCATTTACGGATTTAACCGTGTTTCGAATGCTATATGTTATGGTATTATTTCTCTCTCTTGATTTCTCTGAGTTATTAAATCCCGCAATACTTTTCAGAATAATCTCTCCAACTTATTTTAAGTATTTAGAGTTCGAATTCTATTTGACTACTCAAAGTATTATCCTGTTAACTCTCCTTATTCCTCTCGCAGCATTTATATACTGGTATTACCTTTAATTTTTCAACGGGTTGTTCTTTCTTTGTTAAACCTTTAAAATTATTTACAATATATCTTTCTCTTCTATATTATTTCTTCTGATTTATTCCTTCCGGAATTATTTCATCAATCTTCTTTTACTGATTTCCCTAATTTATCAAGATTTATCCTTTAGAGATATTTTAAATTCCAGAAGTTAAACTCCTTCTTAATTATTAATTGTATTTCCTTTAATCCTTAATTAGTTTATTCTCATTTGTTACTCAAATAATTCTATTTAAGGGTTGATTCCTCTTCACTTCTCCCCATCCTCAATACGCCGCTCTTGTGTTTACACTCTGTTTTGTTTTCACGTTCTTCTTCTTCAAACCCTTGGTGATTTCTCGCTGGTTCCGTCGAGGTCTGATTATTCCCTGGTGTCCAGTTGGTAGATGTCGGGTAAAGTATTCTACTTAGTTGTTTAGTTATCTATTCGTTGCTTGGTGAATTCTGATTGTGAATTTTGGTTACCTAGACTCCGATTACATCGACGAGTGCTATCAATAGTCCGGAGCAGTTGGGCTCTTGAGGGATTTGGTTGTTCCAGGTAAATTCTATGCTCAATGGTTTTGATTGTGGTTTTGCGAAATATTGGAAAAGGGTTCGTTGTGTTTTATCTCGGTTATGGTTTGGGATTTGGGATTATTCCCCACGTTTTGGAATTGAGGAATTGGATTGAGATTGTGGTGTTTCAATTGTGGTTTTGGGAGTCTTTCACAGGTTGTATTCTGTTGTTTGGGAGCCCATAGGTGCTCCCCATTATTGTATTATTTGCGCTGCACACATTGTTGCAGTTAAGCTCTATGATCTACTCTATGTTACTGCTGTTTCATAGGGGGTGTGCACACTTAAGGACTTAGGGTGAGGTGGTTGTTTGACGGTCCCATAGGTGACTGTCCTGGAATTGTTGTTTGGGGTCCCATAGGTGACCCCGTGTTCGGAATTGTGGTTATTACTCCCTGTTGAAAGCTCCCTACTGCAGTTTCGGTATTGATGTTTTTCTGGAAATTCATAACTATTCAGTAAACCTTCTCATCTGATTGTTAAAGGCAATGTGTTCTAAAATGTATTTTACAGCTTGAGGTGGAATTTACTCAGTTTTTCTGATTTGTGCGATCCTTTCTGTTTTTGTCTATGTTTTATGATCGCAGGTATTGACTAATGTGGGATCGGGACGCGAATCACATAGTTTAGGACCACGTAATAATAAGGCGATGTCTTGAATTTCAGTGTTTTAGAGATGTTGTTATGTTCTCAAGGTTTTTATACATTAACGTTATTTTGCTTCCGCGTAATTTGAAAGTTAACTTTGGTTTTAATGTTGTTTAGTTCATCAGCCTGAGCACCCATGGGTATTGGGTGTGGCGGTAATGCCCTGGATTTTGAGATCCGCTGCTATATTGAAGGTTATGTGCATTTGAGTTTTGGTTAACTAAGTTAATTGCTCTTTGAATCAGTTTTATCAAGTTTGTGGTTGTATTGAGTTTTATTAATGACTTCTTCTGTCGAGAGATTCTCTTGTTGTTATTAGTTTTGCATAAGTGTTTCTAACGGTTTTTGGGTTCTATTTCTGTATTTAAAACTGCACTTAAGGACCTGTCCGAACGTCCGTCCGGACATCAATGTTCGGACAGGCCCCGAATGTTTCAAGTGTTTTCTTCGTTTGGCTGTGTCCGAACATATGTCCGAACTTCTAAGTTCGGACATCATGCGAGGACGGGTTCGGATTGCAAGTCTCGACCTATGTCCGAACTTGCAAGTCCGGACCAATGTTCGGACCACGTAAGGATTTTTCCGGAGTTTTAAAGTTCGACTTGTGTCCGAACTTCGAAGTCCGGACACAAGTTCGGACATTTGGTTTTCCGCAGTCTATTTCTCTTCGGCTTGTGTCCGAACTTGCCATGTCCGGACACAAGTTCGGACCAACTTTGTTTTGCTCTTCTGGACTCGTTTGGAGTCCGTTTTTTGCCGTTTGCGCCGTTAGATTTGTATTTTCATAAGCTATGTTTTGAGGTAAAAATCCAGGGTGTTACAAGGTGGTATCAGAGCTTTGTTTTCGAAATAAGATAAAACTTGAGTAACCGGATTAAAATTTGGGGGACAAGCCGTTTGGGGAAGTTATGATGGATTACGTGTATGTTGTGAGCTGTTGAGTTATATTGGATATCTTGGTGTGATAATTGAAGGTTATACAGGGATTATCGTGTACTAACCAATTGTTGAATTGTATCATACTTGTTACATGTATCATGGTTATATCTGAATTATCTACCCGTGGGTTAGGGTAGTGAGATTGTAGTATATTTGGGAAGGGATTGTTATAGGGGATTTAAAAGCCTTGAAATTCTTGACTCATAATCAGGAGTCCACCTTGAGTAGGGTAGACTGGCAGACCGATTGAATTTCCCCTACAACACCAGAAGTAGAAGCGGGAGGACTACCATGGCAGCCAACGACCCAATGAGACAGCTTCAGGAGCTCGCTTTGAACCTGGGCCAGATTGTGCAACGCCAAGCCCAGCGAGACAATGTGCCAGAAGACTACACGAAGAGAATCGCCCACTTGAAGCCAACTGCATTCAAGGGGGAGGAGGACCCAGTACTGCTGGAGGATTGGCTGCGTGAGTTTGACAAGATCTTCGAGGCGGTCAACTGCCCTGCTAATAGGAGAGTCAACGCCGCTGTGTACTACTTCAAGAGCGAGGCGGACATCTGGTGGTCTGCCAACAAGGATGCTCTTTTGGCGGGACCTGACTTTGGATGGGAGGCACTGAAGGAGGCCATGCGAAGGCGATTCTACCCTGAGCATGTCCGGATGCAGAAATACCTGGAGTTCTCGGAGCTCAAACAGCAGGCCCGGAGTGTGAAGGAGTACCACTCCAAGTTCCTAGAGCTGGCGAGGTTCGCGCCGACGATGGTCCCTGATGAGGCGTCGAAGGTGCAGAGATTTGTGGGAGGACTCAACTGGAGTCTCCAGGAGGCTTTGAGCGTGCTGACGATACCCACCCTCCAGGACGCATATGGAAAGGCTGCTAACCTGTATAGGGTGCAGCAGAAGAGGAGGGAGGTACAGGCGGGTCAGAAAAGGAAGATGGAGGACGGGGAAGAGACTCGGAGTCGAGACGACCGACATCAGAGGCCACACCAGGACAAGAGGTGGAGGCCTAACTCAGGTGATGGGAGGAGGTTCGATGTGAACCAGAGGAATGACCAGAGGCGGAATGATAGGCCCCAGGGGCAGGCCCAGAGAAGAGAACGGGCATAGCAGGCACTTCCACTGCAGGAGATGCCACAAGGATCACCCGGGGAAGGACTGTGAAGGGAACCTGGTGGCGTGCTTCCGGTGTGGCAGGAAGGGCCACAGAGCTTTTGAGTGCTTCCAGGATCCTCAGGGAGGCATTCAGCAGAGGGAATGGCGGAGACCGGACCTACAGACCAGCAGACCCCCAGTCTCGAGGTAGAGACCAGCATCAGGCCCAGAATCAGCGAGGGGATGCTCCCCAGCGTGGCAATGGCGGGGGTGGAAACGGAGGTAACCGAGGTCCAGGGGAGAACCGAGACAACAGCAGAGCTCCGGGGAGGATTAATGTTATGAGTCGGGCCGAGGCAGAGGCTGAAGCAGAAGTGTTAGCAGGTACCTTTTCTGTTCATGGTACTTCAGCTCGTGTTTTGTTCGATACTGGAGCTTCATATTCTTTCATTTCTGAGAAATTTGCTAAGAAATTGGGGCTAGAAACTTGTAAGACTTCTACCATAGCAGTATCTATACCCTCGGGGCAGGTTATTTCTTGTAATCATGTATTGAGGATGTGGGGGTAGACATAAAAGGGGAAACTTTTGTAACTGACCTGATCCAGTTCGTCCTCCCCGACTTCGACATTATTTTGGGGATGGACTGGCTAAGCAAGTATAAAGGGAAGATCGACTGTGGAGAGCAGAAGATCATTCTGAGAGGACCAGCGGGCCGAAGAGTCTCCTACAGTAGCTGGAGAAGAAACCGGGAGTAAAGATAGTCTCAGCTATGTCAATTCTCTCCCAAGTGAAGAAGGGACAGCAGGCATACCTCTGCCATGTCCAGGATTTGAACCGAGCGCCGAGCCCATTAGAAGAGATTCGGGTGGTGAATGAGTTCCCTGACGTCTTTCCAGATGAGATTCCTGGTATGCCGCCAGACAGGGAGGTGGAGTTCAGCGTCGACCTTGTGCCAGGAGCAGCGCCCATCTCCAAGGCCCCATACCGTATGGCGCCATCAGAGTTGAAGGAACTGAAAGTCCAATTGGAGGAGTTACTAGAGAAGGGATACATCCGCCCGAGTGTATCGCCATGGGGAGCTCCTGTCTTGTTTGTAAAGAAGAAGGACGGGAGCATGAGGCTGTGCATAGACTACCGGGAGCTGAACCAGATCACTGTGAAGAACCGGTATCCCTTGCCCAGAATCGACGACCTCTTCGACCAGCTTCAGGGTGCAGGAGTCTTCTCCAAGATAGACCTGAGGTCGGGATATCACCAGTTACGGGTTGCAGAGAAGGATATCCCGAAGACGGCCTTCAGGACCAGATATGGGCATTTTGAGTTTCTGGTGATGCCCTTTGGTTTGACGAACGCGCCGGCAGTCTTCATGGACCTCATGAACCGGATCTTCAATCCCTATCTAGACCGGTTTGTGGTGGTATTTATAGACGATATCCTCATCTACTCCAGGGATGAGGAAGAGCACGAGGAGCACCTGAGATCAGTCTTACAGATTTTGAGAGAGCAGCAGCTTTACGCCAAGCTAACTAAGTGTGACTTTTGGTTGGACCGAGTGGCATTCCTAGGCCACATCGTCACCAAGGAAATCTCAGTGGATCCGGCCAAGATCCAAGCAGTGAAAGAGTGGCCAAAACCGAGCAATCTGACGGAGGTTCGTAGTTTCTTGGGTCTAGCGGGGTACTACAGACGTTTTGTGAAGGATTTCTCAAAGATAGCTAGACCCCTCACAAACCTCATGAAGAAAGTAACCAAGTTTCAGTGGGATGATGACTGTGAGAAGGCGTTTCAGACGTTAAAGGAAAGGTTGACCACAGCCCCAGTGTTGACCTTGCCTTCGGGGACAGACGGATTCGACGTTTTCAGCGATGCTTCCAAGTATGGCTTGGGGTGTGTCTTGATGCAGCATGGGAAAGTCATAGCCTACGCATCGAGACAGCTGAAGGAGTACGAGACCAGATACCTGACGCACGACCTAGAGCCTGCAGCAGTAGTCTTCGCCCTGAAGATTTGGAGGCACTACTTGTATGGAGTTTCCTGCAAGATCTACACCAACCACAAAAGCCTCAAGTACATCTTCACTCAGAAGGAACTAAATATGAGGCAGAGGAGATGGTTGGAACTGATCAAGGACTATGATTTGGAGATCTTATATCATGAGGGGAAGTCTAACCTAGTGGCCGATGCTCTGAGTAGGAATAAAAGTCATTCTGTGAATTCGATGTGGGTTCTTCCAGACAAGCTAGTTCGTGACTTTGAGAAGCTGAACTTGGAAGTGATGGAGGCGGGAGGAGTAGAGCGTGAGGTGAGGTTGTACCATATGAGTGTCTCTTCTGACATTTATGGGGAGATACTCAAGGGACAGCCTGGTGATGCGAAGTTGGAGCACATCAAGGAGAAGATGAAGGAAGGGAAAGCTGAAGGGTTTGAGACCCACAGTGACGGCAGTCTGAGGTTTAGAGGCCGATGGTGTGTACCTCAGGGGTGCGTGGAGGTAAAGGAGAGACTGATGAGGGAGGCTCATAATACTCCCTATTCAGTTCATCCTGGTGGTGATAAGCTGTATAAGGATCTAAAGAAGATGTTTTGGTGGCCTAAGATGAAGAGGGAAGTCGCGGAGTTTGTGTCGAAGTGTCTTACCTGCCAGAAGGTCAAATTCGAGCACAAGAGGACGGGAGGTTTATTGCAGCCGTTGGAGGTCCCAAAGTGGAAGTGGGACTCCATTTCAATGGACTTCGTGATGGGTTTACCACCGGCGAAGGGAGGAGTCAATCAGATTTAGGTGATAGTGGACCGACTCACTAAGTCTGCACGGTTCATACCCATGAAGAAGACGTGGTCCATGAGCCAGTTGGTGGATGCTTACATCAGAAATGTGGTGAGATATCACGGGGTACCTGAGACCATCATTTCAGACAGAGACTCGAGGTTCTTAGCTCATTTCTGGCAGCAATTTCAGAAGGCGATGGGCACCAAGTTGAAGTTGAGCACTGCGTTTCATCCAGCCACCGATGGTCAGACAGAGAGAACCATCCAAACCTTGGAGGACATGCTTCGAGCATGTGTGATGGATTTCCAGGGTTCGTGGGCAGATATGCTACATCTGATAGACTTCTCTTATAACAACAGTTACCACACCAACATCAAGATGGCTCCTTATGAGGCTTTGTATGGGAGGAAGTGTAGGACACCGCTATGTTGGAGCGACATTAGTGAGACTGTTGTTTTGGGGCCTCAGTTGATTGAAGAGACTATGGAGCAAGTCCGGATGATTCAGAGACGAATGAAGGCAGCCCAAGACAGGCAGAAGTCCTATGCCGATCTCAAGCGCAGACCAGTTGAGTTCGAGGTGGGAGACAGAGTTTTTCTGAAAGTATCTCCCGTGAGAGGAGTAACCAGGTTCGGGAAGAGAGGGAAGCTCAGTCCCAAATTCGTTGGACCCTATGAGATCTTGGAGAGGGTTGGAGAGGTGGCATACCGACTAGCGCTTCCTTGTGAACTGGAGAAAGTTCACAACGTCTTCCATGTTTCCCAGCTGAAGCGGTATGTTCCCGACCCTTCGCATGTGTTGCAGCCAGAGGTCTTGGAGCTGGAGCAGAATCTATCCTATGAGGAGTATCCCATCAGAATAATGGACACTAAGACCAGGGAGACACGATCGAAGTCCATCCGTATGGTCAAAGTCTTATGGTCTAATCATGGAACCGAAGAGGCTACATGGGAGGTAGAGGAGGAAATGAGGAAGAAATACCCACGGCTTTTCGATCAGGTAACCGCTCGAGACAGTAATTCGTTTGGCAGTTTTCGCTTTATGGATGAGTTTTAGCTTCGAGGGCGAAGCTTTCTTTTAAGGGGGATGAGATGAAATACCCAGGAAATTCTAAGCTAGGAATAATATAGGAATAATATAGTATATGGTATGAGTGACATGTCTGAGGTTAGTTAAAGTGGCCCAGGGAAATAATCTTTTCGTTAAGGGTTTTGTATTTTGGTAACGTTTGCATTTACGGATTTAACCGTGTTTCGAATGCTATATGTTATGGTATTATTTATCTCTCCTGATTTCTCTGAGTTATTAAATCCCGCAATACTTTTCAGAATAATCTCTCCAACTTATTTTAAGTATTCAGAGTTCGAATTCTATTTGACTACTCAAAGTATTATCCTGTTAACTCTCCTTATTCCTCTCGCAGCATTTATATTAATGGTATTACCTTTAATTTTTCAACGGGTTGTTCTTTCCTTTGTTAAACCTTTAAAATTATTTACAATATATCTTTCTCTTCTATATTATTTCTCGTTTCTGATTTATTCCTTCCGGAATTATTTCATCAATCTTCTTTTACTGATTTCCCTAATTTATCAAGATTTATCCTTTAGAGATATTTTAAATTCCAGAAGTTGGAACTCCTTAATTATATTAATTGTATTTCCTTTAATCCTTAATTAGTTTATTCTCATTTGTTACTCAAATAATTCTATTTAAGGGTTGATTCCTCTTCACTTCTCCTCATCCTCAATACGCCGCTCTTGTGTTTACACTCTGTTTTGTTTTCACGTTCTTCTTCTTCAAACCCTTGGTGATTTCTCGCTGGTTCCGTCGAGGTCTGATTATTCCCTGGTGTCCAGTTGGTAGACTGTCGGGTAAAGTATTCTACTTAGTTGTTTAGTTATCTATTCGTTGCTTGGTGAATTTTGATTGTGAATTTTGGTTACCTAGACTCCGATTACATCGACGAGTGCTATCAATAGTCCGGAGCAATTGGGCTCTTGAGGGATTTGGTTGTTCCAGGTAAATTCTATGCTCAATGGTTTTGATTGTGGTTTTGTGAAATATTGGAAAAGGGTTCGTTGTGCTTTTATCTCGGTTATGGTTTGAGGATTTGGGATTATTCCACACGTTTTGGAATTGAGGAATTGGATTAAGATTGTGGTGTTTCAATTGTGGTTTTGGGAGTCTTTCACAGGTTGTATTCTGTTGTTTGGGAGCCCATAGGTGCTCCCCATTATTGTTATTATTTGCGCTGCACACATTATTGCAGTTAAGCTCTATGATCTACTCTATGTTACTGCTATTTCATAGGGGGTGTGCACACTTAAGGACTTAGGGTGAGGTGGTTGTTTGACGGTCCCATAGGTGTCTGTCCTGGAATTGTTGTTTAGGGTCCCATAGGTGACCCCGTGTTCGGAATCGTGGTTATTCCTTCCTGTTGAAAGCTCCCTACTGCGTTTTCGGTATTGATATGTTTTTCTGGAGATTCATTAACTATTCAGTAAACCTTCTCATCTGATTGTTAAAGGCAAATGTGTTCTAAAATGTATTTTACAGCTTGAGGTGGAATTTACTCAGTTTTTCTGATTTGTGCGATCCTTTCTGTGTTTTTGTCTATGTTTTATGATCGCAGGTATTGATGACTAATTGTGGGATCGGGACGGCGAATCACGTAGTTTAGGGACCACGTAATAATAAGGCGATGTCTTGAATTTCAGTGTTTTAGAGATGTTGTTATGTTCTCAAGGTTTTTATACATTAACGTTATTTTGCTTCCGCGTAATTTGAAAGTTAACTTTGGTTTTTAATGTTGTTTAGTTCATTAGCCTGAGCATCCATGGGTATTGGGTGTGGCGGTAATGCCCTGGACGTTTTGAGATCCGCTGCTATATTGAAGGTTATGTGCATTTGAGTTTTTGGTTAACTAAGTTAATTGCTCTTTGAATCAGTTTTATCAAGTTTGTGGTTGTATTAAGTTTTATTAATGACTTCTTATGTTCGAGAGATTCTCTAGTTGTTATTACGTTTTGCATAAGTGTTTCTAACGGTTTTTGGGTTCTATTTCTGTATTTAAAACTGCACTTAAGGACCTGTCCGAACGTCCATCCGGACATCAATGTTCGGACAGGCCCCGAATGTTTCAAGTGTTTTCTTCGTTTGGCTGAGTCCGAACATATGTCCGAACTTCTAAGTTCGGACATCATGCGAGGACGGGTTCGGATTGCAAGTCTCGACCTATGTCCGAACTTGCAAGTCCGGACCAATGTTCGGACCACGTAAGGATTTTTCCGGAGTTTTAAAGTTCGACTTGTGTCCGAACTTCGAAGTCCGGACACAAGTTCGGACATTTGGTTTTCCGCAGTCTATTTCTCTTCGGCTTGTGTCCGAACTTGCCATGTCCGGACACAAGTTCGGACCAACTTTGTTTTGCTCTTCTAGGACTCGTTTGGAGTCCGTTTTTAATGCCGTTTGCGCCGTTAGATTTGTATTTTCATAAGCTATGTTTTGAGGTAAAAATCCAGGGTGTTACACAATAAGCAAGCGAATAGCTTCAAGTCGTGCTATTGGAGCATAGGTTTCATCAAAGTCCAATCCCTCATGTTGATTATACCCTTTGGCAACTAGTCGAGCTTTATTCCGGGATATCTGACCATTTGAGTCCAGCTTATTACGAAAAACCCACTTTGTTCCTATGACATTTTGATTTTTGGGTTTCTCAACAAGTTCCCATACTTCATTTCTTACAAATTCATTCAACTCCTCATGTATAGCATTTATCCAACTTTCATGTTCTAACGCCTCCTTCACAGTCTTTGGCTCTACTATCGACACAAACCAAAGAAAGCACAAAACGTTTGTGCATTTGATCAGGTTTGGACTCCTGAGTTTATATCTGTCAAAATATTGTTAATCTCTATACCTGGGGCATTCCGAGATGTCAGACGATGCGTGACCCCGGCTTCCTAGTTCACTGCTGGTGGCAAATCAGTGTGTTCTGGTGGGCTAGCTTCTGAGTTCTGAACTGATAATGGGAGAACTTCAGTTCTCACTACTTCTTCTTCTGATTCGGCACCGGAACCATTATCCATGGTTACATCATCACCCATGTGTACCTTGAAAAATCGTCAACAACCACCAGTATGTATCTCTTGCCTGACCTGCTCTGTATCCTCATCGGTCCCATTAAATCCATATGAATCAATTCTAACGTCTTGGTACTACAGACCGCATTAGTTGGAGCATGTGAAATCCTTGTTTGTTTGTTCAGAGCACAATCAGCACAGATAATATCATGACCTATCCTCCTTTGTGGTAACCCGTTGACTAACTCCTTTAGTCTCAATTTGTTAATCAATCTATGATGAGCATGCCCTAACGTTCGATGCCACAACATTTCTTCATCATCTTTAACCGTAAGACAAGTCATTCCTTCCTGGTCATTCACATCTACCACGTAGAGATTTCCTACTCTGCAACCTTGTAACAGTACCTCCTGTGTAACCTTGTTACGTAATTGAAATCCATTTGAATCAAAGACAATCTCCGAGGGACCCTTGTCACACACTTGTGACACGCTTAACAGAACATGACTGAGACCCTCCACTAAACTAACCTGATCAATGCAGTTCTCTTTGCCAATCGTTCTTATTCCTATTATTCTCCCTTTGCCATTGTTTCCAAATGTTACTTTTCCTCCTCGATGTTCAACCAAAGTATTGAACTTCTTCTTGTCTCCACTCATATGTCTTGAGCACCCACTGTCCATCAGCCACCAGTTCTCACGTAACGAAGTAGCCAATGCCTAAACACACCCAATCTCTGTGTTTAGCTTTAGGTACCCAAACTAGCCTAGGTCTTGTTTTATGGTTAAAGTGCGAATGGCTGTTGTTTGTGTGAGCTCTAGACTGACGTAAATTGTTAGGGAAAGATTTTCTATAGTATAAACTCCTACAAAAACCAATACTATGACCGTGTCTATGGCAGTATTGACAGAAATATGCTGACTTGGTATATTTAGCATTCGAGACCTTTCTCACTGGTGTATAAACGGGTGTGACACTTTTCTTCTTCCCGGTTAGCATCTGAGTTAAATCTGCCTTTCCAGTGTACCAAACGGGATTTCGTGGCATTGCTATTTCTTTTTCTCTCTTAGCTTTAGACAGGTTATTCTCTAACACCTCATTTTGCTTTCTTAAGTTCTCATGCCTCTCTTGTAGTGTCCTAAATTCAGATTGAACCCAAGCAGGTAAACATGCAACTCTCTCTTTTATCGGTTTGACATACTCAATAGTAGATTTTTCCTTAGCCTGTGATTCAGCATTAGACTCTATAGGAATATCTATTCTTGACAGTCTAGACTCAAGCAGTTTAATCTTAGCAACAGCAGTTGTTAATAAGCTAAAAATTTCTTTCTTCAACAAGGAATTGAAGGCATTTTCTATGAGTTCAGGACTTACCTCGTCTGCTTCTAGGACCTCTTGCCATCCGTCTTTAGCCATCATGCAGAAGTTCCTATCTGACGTCATACTGATTCTTTCATCATCTTCAACCACAGCAGTCATGCACATCTGTGCTGGTTCTTCTACCTCTGAGTCCGCATCTGACTCCTCCTATCCCCATGCTGCTGCTGCCGCCTCTGTGAACTTCTTGATTTTATCACGAAAATCGTCCTTTGACTTTAGCATACAATCCTTCACCACATGTCCAGGCTTGTTACAACGAAAACAAATGATTTGTTCCCTCTTAGACTTGAATCTATCAGTTCTGGACCCAGACCCTCTTCTTCCGCCAAAGATCTTCCTGATGCCGTTAGCTATCATCGTAATCTCTTCATCCTCATTTGCGTCATCATCTTCTTTATCACTTGACGACTTCTTCGCCTTTAGTGCCAAATACTTATTCACACTTAGACCAACTAGTCCACCTTTCATCTTGCCTTCGTACACTGTTAGTTCAGACCCCAGTTCTTCAAAGGATAATTTTGACAGATCCTTTGTAGACTCTAAAACGGTAGTGAAGTTCAGCCATTCTTTGCACAAACTATCCAGAAACCTCTCGTTTATTTGAGCATTATCCAGAGTTACTCCAATAGTCTTGAGCTCACATAAAATCTTATCAAATTTTTCTATTGCCCCTGAAATCGTTTCTCCTTCATCCATCTTAAAATTGTCAAGCTTCCTCTTGAGTTGCTTTCACTTTGCTTTCTTGACTGAATCTGTCCCTGCGTAAGCTGTCTTAAGGAATTCCCAAACCTCTTTTGCAGTGCGTAAACCCAAGACTTTCTGTTGGTCTGAGTCTGACAGGGAGGACATTATAACTCTCCGAGCTTGTCGATTCTTGCTTATCAGTTTGTTGTCATTCTCACCCCAGCTTGATTTTGGCTTATCCTTGGTGACTCCTTCCTCAACGTATTTCGGCTTCAGATCTCCTTCAGTCACCACATCCCAAAGTTGAAGATCAATGGAAATGAGTTGATCCTCCATCTGTTCGCACCAACTAGTATAATTGAATTTAGTTAACTTTGGCGGTTTGACACAGTAAGTATTCTTCTCGACCTACCCTGAATTTAGGGTAACCTTGCTCTGATACCAATTGAAAAAAACCTACTGTGTGTAAGACTTGAACTGAGATAATATAGCGACAATAGAAGAAAACAGAAACTCAGACTATAACTTAGAAACACGTATCGCACTCGATACACAATGGGCATGTAGTGCGTTCACCACACAACCTATACACGAGTTCTAAACTCTCAACACGTTAAGAGTACAATCCACTCTTAACACCTACCACTTTCCTCAGCACTCAGAATTTAACTCGCATCACTAAAAACGTTTCGGTATGAAACTAACCTCACTCATGTGAATCTCTACGACTCCACTCCTTGCGGCGTAGAGCCTCTTTTCCTTTTCTATTTTTCTCGCTCTCTCAAACCTTGCCCTAACCCTAGAGTTACCGACTCATTATATAGATACCGAGACTTCAGATTACACCTCATAAGCATAGATTTTATTTATCTTTAACAGATATATAAAATCCTATTTAAGATATTCTATCTTCTTTCTTTATTTCCTCGGTGTAGGACTGGTGCGCAGCTCCTGGTATTGTCTCTTTATACTCATCAGTATGAAGCTGAGTTTACCGATCAAAATAACGTCAACAGTTCACTCCTCTATCTTACAGCCAGCTGACCAGATATAATGCAAAGCGTATATTTTCGTGCAAGATTTCAGGCTCATCCAAAAGTACCACATGTCAAGGCCGTGAAACGCATCTTTCGTTACTTCAAGGGACACCGGCACTTGGACTATTATACACTGCAGAATCACTGCCTACTCTTGCTGCATACACGGATGCTGACTTTGGAGGTTCTCTTACTGATAGAAAGAGCACCACTGGTACTGCGCAGTTCTTTGGATCAAATCTGATAGCATGGTCGTCAAGGAAACAAGCATCTGTTGCTCTGTCCACAACTGAGGCTGAGTACGTTGCTGCTGCTACTTGTTGCGCACATATTTTATGGCTATATAGACAACTTGAAGACTACGGCTTGTCTTTTATACCAGTCCCAATTTATTGTGATAACACAAGCACCATTGAGCGTACAAAGAATCCTGTTCATCATTCACGTTCTAAACACATCGATATTCGTCATCACTTTATTCGGGATCATGTTGGACACGGAACTATCATCCTACTTCACTGTTCAACAGAAAAGCAGTTAACTGACATTTTTACCAAGCCCTTACGTAGAGAAACCTTCGAGAAACTTCGGTTTGAGATTGGCATGGTTGACACCAAGTGAGAGTTTTTTTTTAAAAAAATTTGTTCCTTAGTTTCAACATTTTGACATCTTCAGTTTAGAACTACGGTTATTTTTTTATATTTTTTTTCTTCTCCTTGTTTTTAGTGTTGGGACTGGTCACACCTATTTCATAACATTGTTATCACAGTTCTTAATGAGTCTTTACATAATCAATTACCATGATTTGTGTTAATTAGTTTTGTGCTTGTCCAAGTAGCTATTCATATCCTGAGATCAAAGCTGAAATACGTCTGAATACTTTGGGCATTTAATCTACACTCCGGCAGTTAAGATGGATCATAAGTATGTATCCAGTGACACGTTTGTATTTAAGAAATGAACTTGTTTTGGAGGATAGATTGGTGGTATGAACAAGACAAGAGATTCCGCTACTCACAGTTTGATACTCAACACTTTAATATAAAAAGAAACAGAATTGGCCTCTTTTATCTGGCTATTAAGTGTCTGAGGGTGCCTTATCACCTAACTTCCTAAGGGCAACTGCTCTGGGCAAGTTGGCCCAACGCTGCTACAAAGATAAGGAGTAAAAGTCAAGTCCCTGTTTACAAGATGTAATAATACCAAAAGCGGAAGTTCTAGTGCTAGAGAACCTGATTGTGAGTATGAATCTGTGGCGATGAAAGGTTTAGTGGAATAAGACTGTACTTCTCGCCTCTTGTCGATTCAATGGAAAGTGAAAGAAAGGCGGAAATCTTTCTGTAATACAAGCGTGCAACTATATATGTGCATATATCTTTTAACCACGGAGAGTGGATTGTCTCAATTTACTCAGACATATTACTTGATCTCCTTGGATACAACACTCCACTACTTAACTTATCGTGGAACATTGTATTGCGTAAAACTCAGTTTGGAACTGAGGTAGTATGTTAAGCAACGGTCTGCTACATTCACCTCATATTTTTAAAAAAGGGAGAAATCAACAAAGAGTGTTTAAATATCTTTCTCTGTCTAAAAACGTTTGATATACCTCCTCCACTCTCTCTCACTTCCTACCTTCTCTGATCTTCAAACAAATTTGTCACTATTGTCAGTTCTCACCATCTCGAACCGAATTCGAACTATCGTAATCACTTAACATGGATTCCTTTGAACATTTGCTTGTTGACGAAAATGTGCGCCCACTCGCTCTGGAGAAGCCAATCGATCAAGAAGTCTCGCAGCCTGTCCCAGATTCTACTTCAAAACCTTCTCCCGATGCAAATTCCCCAAACCCTAATGCTGAAGCAACAGCCCTGAGTGACAATGCATCCTCAGAAACTCCTATTGAAGAGGAATTACTTTCTCCACCACCGACTACTACCAGACGAGGACTACGGGATCGTTCCAAGAAAGCGCCGTCTACAACTGAGCATACCCCTGCGCATTCTTCAAAAGGCGAGATCGCCGACTCTCCTGCTCAATAGTCACGCTCCACGAAGCGCAAGAAGTCCGTAGGCAAAATTCCGTCCAGAACTAAGGCAAAAGCATACAATCTTGAACGGTTGCAGAATCCAGGTCGAACTTACCCTCAAAAACCTGTTTTCGGTCGTGCCCTACTAGAATCTGACATTGTTCCTGGTAAGCTGGTAGACTGTGATGGCTAGAGAATAACTCTGTAGAATCTCTAGGAGATATCTTGCGATTTCAAGGGTGGGATAAGTTGCTTAAGTCTGAGACTGTTTATTACCCAGAATTCCTATTTCCATTTATTCAAAACATGGAATTTGTTTCTCCCTTTGAATTCAAGACTGAAGTCGCTGGCAAGAAGATGATTATTTCACCTACATGGCTTGCTATGATCTTGGAAGTTCCACTAGATGGACTGGCTGAATTTAATCCACAAAAAATTGATGTAGCGTCCCACATTGATGTAGTCACTCATTTTGCCCGGTCTCGTGTGAGTTCTAGACTCAAGCACTATCCATAGAGGGATTTAGCTATCTTGCCCCGTCTTTTACATCTGATTACTTATCAATGCCTTTTTCCACGATCGGACATGAGGGACAAGGTTACATATGTGGATCTTGCAGTCATGTGGTGCCTTGATAAGAAGATTCAACTGTCTCTGCCTCGAATAATCATTTCCCATCTGAGAACTGTTATTAATAGCTCAAAGCCATCAATTCCTTACCCGTTTTGGCTGACCAAGGTGATTAAGCATCATGAGATTTCCCTGGTGGATGCTTACTCCATCCCAGCTCAACCAACGAGTTATCTTGCTCTGCCTACTCTCTCTAAGATGGGGATGGAACTCTCCGAGTCTGGCCGGCAACTTAAACAGACGGGTCCACACGACACAAAGACTGACAAGCAGTCTGTTCAAGATCCAGTGCTACAACTTCTGGTTTAGTCAGTTCTAGACACTGTTTTGGCTCTGGAGAAGTGGTTAATGGCACGCTTGGATAGGCTGGAGGACAAGCTGGATACTCTTATTCCTGTGCCGAATTCAAGTTCTGAATCTTCTGAGAAAATGTAATGGTTGTTTCTGATTGTAATCACACCTTCTTCCCCAGTCAGCGACTGTAAAAGATTGTTCCTTGAATTTCTGTTGGTTACCTTTGCATTGATCTTTTTGATGTGGCAAAAGGGGGAAGTGTTTGGAAGTCTTTGAATTTCTATTGTCTCAGTTTTAGACAAATGCTTTGGTGCATGAATAGTTGGTGGATGGCTGAACTACAAACTCTACTGTGATTAGCGCATGATATCCTTACGATTCTAGCTACATTTTTGTTTTGCTAATGCTACAGTTCATTTTCAGTTCAACCCTATTCTTGAATATTGCTTTTGTTGAGTCTCTCGACTAGTGCTTTCTAACTGTTTTTCAGTTATTATTAGACTTGCTGTCATGAACTACTTAATGCTTGAAAGTTTGTGAGTTTTATTGTAACACCCTGGATTTTACCTCAAAAGATAGCTTAAGGAATTACGAATCTAACGGCGCAAACCACATTAAAAACGGACTTCAAACTAGTCCTGGAAGTGAAATTAGCATTGGTCCGAACTTGTGTCCGGACATTGGACGTTCGGACACAAGCCGAGAATGATTGAACTGAAAAAAAAACAATTGTCCGAACTTGTGTCCAGACATTGATGTTCGGACACAAGTCGAGAGTTGAGAAAACTAAATACAGCGACGTCCGAACTTGTGTCCAGACATTGAAGTTCGGACACAAGACGAGTTTCAAAATCCTGGAAATCCTTATGCACGTGTCCGAACGTTGGTCCGAACTTGCAAGTTCGGACCTTAGTCGAGACTTTCATCTCGGACCCGTCCTCGCGTGCTGTCCGAACGTTGATGTTCGGACAGAAGTCCGGACACGGCTGAACTGCTAAAATATACAGAACTCTCGGGGCCTGTCCGAACATGGATGTCCGGACGGATGTTCGGACAGGTCCCTGTATGCATTTTAAAGTGAAAAACACAGACCAAAAGCAAGCCAAAATTTATACAAAACCATAATAAGATCAACACAGAGTAAACGCGAATTGAAATGACACTTGTACCATGAATCACAGCGAAAGACTTTCTTGAAATCCAAGGTGCTACCGCCACATCCAAACCCTTGGATGCTCAGGCTATTAAACCATAAAACATTCCAAAATATCAACTTAACATTGTAAATCCAAAATATGCGGAAGCTCAAACTGTAAACCACAATAAGACATTGTCAGAATGACTAAGACATCAGGTTCCAAAAATCCAAAGCTCAACAAATGTCTCAAAACAATCTCAATCCTACTAAACTATGTGACAGGGCGTTCCCCATTTCCCCATGTCAGCAATTTGCACCTACGGCCAGAAAACAACAATAAAAGCACGAAGGGATCACGTAAATCAGTGAAACTGAGTAAATTCCATCTCATCACGTAAAATACATTTTAGAAATTCTTCTGAGTTTGAATAAACAAAAAATTCAGACCCTGTAAATCAATAATCCATTACCACACCTCCATGACCAATAACCAGTAAACCATTTGGGGAGCCTTCGACCAGAAATAATCACAGCACAACCAAACAGTCACAAATGGACTAAATTACCAAGTACCCTCACTCTAAGTCCTTAAGTGTGCACACCCCTTATGAATCAGCAGTCCATAAAGTAGATCATAGAGCTTAACTGTAGTCATTGTATGTAGCGCAATATGTGTATATATGTCAGTGTAAATAATTCATGCTCAGGGTGCAGAGAACCAACATGGTGAATCAGGGAGCACCAAGAACTCCAAAATAATCAAATCCAGTGAAGAACTCCCAAAAATAAAACCTTTACCAATCCATAGTGAAGTTCCTCAAAACACAATTCGAACAGAAAGCAATCCACAACCAAATCCAACAATGAGCACAGAATTTACCTGATCGTTTCCTCGACTCAGGAAGACAACCAACAGATTCACCAAAAACGTTCGTCGTCGACACCAACGTCTAGGTTAGAACAGTTCACAATCAGAAGACATCGAACACAATTGAATAACTCAACACACGAAGTATACGACTACTATACCCGATATTACTCTAGTTGGCGCCAGGGAAGGGTTTTGACCAAAACGTAAGTAGGGACGTGAATTGAGAGTTGGGAAGGAGAATGTAGTGGCGGCGTGAGGAATGTGAAGAACGATCAACAAGATCGTGGTTTAAATAAGTAAATATGGAATAAAGATTAGTAAAATAATTTAAGTGAATTACCTTCTTCCTAAAGGAGTATAGGAATTAATTAAATAATGCAAATAATTTAGAAGGAGAATTCAAATAAGTAATACTGTAGCTACTTTAGAAAATATATTAACGTTGAGAAACATCAGGAGAAGAAGTCAAAACTCTAGCAAAACAACCCATTAGGAAATAAAGAAATAATCCTTCAATTTGGAATAAGATGGAAAGGATTTATTTTATTGTTGTAAAAGATATGGAAGTAACCTAGAAGTAATCAATATACTGTAAATAGTCTAAAGGTTCAACAGAAAGAAAAACAATTACGTTAAAGAGATAAGTTACAAAGATAACAATATAATTGGGAGAAAAAAGGAGAGTTAATAAACAATAAACTAAGTAGTCAAATTGGATCTGAACTCTCGAAATCAGCTAACCACAAGGAGAAAGCCAAATTGAATTCGGACTCTAATTATTTTGAATTAATCAGTTAGAAAGAAGATTCTAGAATGGCATTTTGGGATTTAATTCACATTACAAGGTTAGTTAGAAAGATGATCTACTATTTAAAAGGTATAACATTTGAAATATAGCTAAAGTTAATCAAGGCAAACGTTACCTTCAATTGTAAATGTTTTAAGGAGAAGGTAAGTTTAGAAATGAATGTCGTTCAATTCCCTGGGCCACCTTAATACTAATCTCGGGCCTACCATTCATATTATATACTATATTATTCTTAACTTGGAAACTCCCGGGTATTTCATCTCATCCTCCTTAGAAGAAAGCTTCGCCCTCAAAGCTAAACTCATCCATATTGCGAAAACTGCTAACTAGATACTGACTTGAATGGTTACCTGAGCGAAGAGTTGTGGGTACTTTTTCCTCATCTCCTCTTCCACTTCCCACGTAGCCTCGTCTGTCCCATGATTGGACCATGGAACCTTGACCATTCGGATCGACTTTGATCGGGTCTCCCTGGTCTTGGTGTCCATCACTCTAATGGGATACTCCTCGTAAGATAGATTCTGCTCCAGCTCCACAACCTCTGGCTGTAGCACATGCGAAGGGTCAAGAATGTACCTATACAACTGGGACACATGGAACATGTTGTGAACCTTCTCCAGCTCACTAGGAGTGCCAGATGGTACGCTACCTCTCCTATTCTTTCCAAGATCTCGTAAGGTCCAACGAATTTGGGGCTAAGCTTCCCCTTCCTCCCGAACCTGGTTACTCCTTTGACAGGAGATTCCTTCAGGAAGACTCTATCTCCCACCTCGAACTCAACTGGCCTGCGCTTGAGATCGGCATAGGACTTTTGCCTGTCCTGAGCTGCCTTTATCCGGCTTTGAATCACCCGGACCTGCTCCATAGTCTCCTCGATCAATTGTGGCCCAAAACAATAGTCTCACTGATGTCGCTCCAACATAACGGTGTTCTGCATTTCCTCCTATACAAAGCCTCATAAGGAGCCATCTTAATGCTGGTGTGGTAACTATTGTTGTATGAAAATTCCACCAGGTGCAGCAAATCAGCCAATAAGCCCTGGAAGTCCATTACACACGCTCGAAGCATGTCCTCCAAGGTTTGGATGGTTCTCTCGGTCTGGCCATCAGTGGCTGGGTGAAAAGCAGTGCTCAACTTTAGCTTGGTGCCCATCGCCTTCTGAAATTGCTGCCAGAAATGGGCTAAAAATCTCGAGTCCCTGTCTGATATGATAGTCTCAGGCACCCCATGATATCTCACCACATTCTTGATGTAGGAATCTACTAACTGACTCATGGACCACGTCTTCTTAATGGGTATGAATCGTGCAGACTTAGTAAGGCGGTCCACTATCACCCAAATTTGATCGACTCCTCCTTTCGCCGGTGGTAAACCCATCACAAAGTCCATGGAAATGGAGTCCCACTTCCACTTTGGGACCTCTAGCGGCTGCAACAAACCTCCCATCCTCTTGTGTTCGAATTTGACCTTCTCACAAGTGAGGCACTTCGACACAAACTCTGCCACTTTCCGCTTCATCTTAAGCCACCAGAACATCTTCTTCAAGTCTTTAAACAACTTGTCACCACTAGGATGAACCAAATAGAGAGTAATATGGGCCTCCCTCATTAGTCTCTCCTTTACCTCGGCACACCCTTGAGGCACACACCATCGGCCTCTGAATCTCAAGCTACCGTCACTGTGGATCTCGAACCCCTCAGCTTTCCCTTCCTTCAGCTTCTCCTTGATACTCTCTAACTTCACGTCACCCGACTGTCCTTTGAGGATCTCTCTATAGATGTCGGAAGAGACACTCATGTGGTACAGCTTCACCTCGTGCCCAACTCCTCCAGATTGCATCACCTCCAAATTCAACCTCTGAAACTCACGAGCTAGCTCATCAGGAAGAACCCACATTGAATTGACTGAGTGGCTCCTCTTTCTGCTCAGGGCGTCCGCTACTAGATTGGACTTTCCCTCGTGATATAGGATTTCTATGTCATAGTCTTTGATCAGCTCCAACCACCTCCTCTGTCTCATGTTGAGCTCCTTCTGCATGAAGATGTACTTGAGGCTCTTGTGGTCGGTGTAAATTTTGCAGGAAACACCGAACAAGTAGTGCCTCCAAATCTTAAGGATGAACACCACTGCTTCCAGTTCCAGGTCGTGCGTCGGATATCGAGTCTCATACTCCTTCAGTTGTCTCGACGTATAAGCAATCACCTTCCCCTTCTGCATCACATCCTAGGCCAAACTTGGAAGCATCACTGAACACCTCAAAGCCCTCAGTCCCTGAAGGTAGAGTTAACATTGAGGCTGTGGTTAACCTTCCCTTCAGTTCCTGGAATGCTGCCTCACACTCGTCGCTCCACTGGAATTTGACTACCTTCTTCATGAGATTTGTGAGAGGCCTGGCGATCTTCGAGAAATCCTTCACGAATCTTCTGTAGTATCCTACCAAACCCAGGAAACTACGAACCTCTGTCAGATTACTCGGTCTCGGCCACTCTTTCACCGCTTGGACTTTGGCTGGGTCCACTGAAATCCCTTCCTTGGTAACTATGTGACAAAGAAACGCCACCCGGTTCAACCAAAAGTCACACTTGGACAATTTTGCATACAGCTTCTGCTCTCTCAGAATAATTTGCAGAACTAATCTCAAGTGCTCCCCGTGCTCCTCCTCATCCTTGGAGTATGAGGATATCATCTATAAACACCACCACAAACCGGTCTAGGTAAGGATTAAAGATCCGGTTCATGAGGTCCATGAAAACGGCTGGTGCATTCTTTAGTCTGAAAGGCATGACCAGGAATTTAAAATGCCCATATCTGGTCCTGAAGGCAATCTTTGGAATATCCTTTTCTGCAACACGAAGCTGATGGTATCCTGACCTCAGGTCTATCTTGGAAAAGACTCCTGCACCCTGAAGCTAGTCGAAGAGGTCATCGATTCTTGGTAAGGGGTACCAGTTCTTCACAGTGATCTGGTTCAGCTCCCGGTAGTCTATGCACAGTCTTATGCTCCCATCCTTCTTCTTTACAAACAGGACAGGAGCTCCCCAAGGCGATACACTCGGACGAATGTATCCCTTCTCTAGTAACTCCTCCAATTGGACATTCAGTTCCTTCAACTCTGATGGCGCCATACGGTATGGAGCTTTGGAGATTGGCGCTACTCCTGGCACTAGATCAACACTGAACTCAACTTCCCTATCTGGCGGCATGCTTGGGATCTCCTCAGGGAAGACGTCCGGAAATTCATTCACCACTCGAATCTCTTCTAACGTACTCGGCGCTCGGCTCAGGTCCTGGACATGGCAAAGGTATGCCTGCTGCCCCTTCTTCACTTGGTAGAGGATCGACATGGCTGAAACTATCTTTACCCCTAGCTTCTTCTCCGCACTACTGTAGGAGACTCTCTGGCCCGATGGTCCTCTCAGGATAATCTTCTGCTCACCACAGTCAATTTTCCCCTTATATTTACTCAGCCAGTCCATCCCTAAGATGATGTCGAAGTCGGGGAGGACGAACTGGATGAGATCAATTACAAAGGTTTCCCCTCTTATGTCTACCCCCATATCTTTCAATACATTATTACAAGAGATAATTCGCCCTGAGGGTATAGATACTGCTATGGTAGAAGTTTTACTAGCTACTAGCCCCAATTTCTTGACAAAATTCTCAGCAATAAAGGAATACGAAGCTCCATTGTCAAACAAAATACGAGCAGGGGTACCATGAACAGAAAAGGTACCTGCTAGCACGTCAGCTTCAGCATCGGCTTCCGCTCGGCTCATGACATTAATCTTTCCAGGAGTCCTGTGGTTGTCTCGGTTCTCTCCTTGGCCCCGGTTGCCTCCATTTCCACCCCCGCCGTTACCACGCTAGGGAGCTTCCCCGTGCTGGTTCTGACACTAGTATTGCTCTCTGCCTCTAGTCTGAGAGTCTGCCTGTCTGTAGGTCCGATCTCCGCCACCTCCTCTCCTCTGATTATCCCCGGGAGGGTTCTTGAAGCACTCAAATACCCTGTGGCCCTTCTTGCCACACCGGAAGCACGTGACAAAATTCCCCTCACAGTCTTTCCCTGGGTGGTCCTTACGACACCTACTACAATGGTAGTGTCTCTCCTACCCATGCTCCATCTTCTAGGTCTGATTCTGGGGTCGGTCACCCCACCTCTGGGTCTGTCTTTGGTTCCCCTCAAACCTTCGCCTCTCATCAGAATGGGGCCTCCATCTCGTCTCCTGGTTCAGGCTCTGGGGTCTATCGTCACGTCCCCGAGAGTCCTCCCCATCATCTACCTTTTGCTTCTGGCCCGCTTGAACCTCCCTTATTTTCTGCTGCACTTTGTAGAGATGATCAACCTTCACATATGCATCCTGAAGGGTCGGATGGTCAGGACGCTCAAGGCCTCATAGAGACTCTAGTTGAGTCCCCCTACAACCCGTTGCACCTTCGAGGCTTCATCAGGATCCATAGTAGGTGCGAATCTTGCTAACTCCAGGAACTTGGAATGGTAGTCCTTCACGCTCTTGGACAATTGCTTCAGCTTAGAGAACTCCAGATACTTCTGCATGCTCACATGCTGATAAGTGCGAAATATATAGACTTTTAAGGGTTTAATTACCTTACAATTTGCAGTATTTTAAGTTATATTTCTCACTTATCTTACGATTTTCCTAGATTTATGTTTTGATACGAATTGATATATTTTATGTGTTAAATGTAGGAAAAAGTGTTGGAATCAAGTAGTTTATTTCATAAGCTTTCCAACGCAACAAATGGCGAGTCAAACGGACTTATAACGAAGAATCTGGAGCCGATTCAAGATTAGACAACACTCGTATATATATACATATATAATATACTTGTACATCGTCAAAACTGGCGGACAGGAGGGCGCAGAGGCGTCTGCCTCATAACTGGCGGACAGGAGAAGAGGCGTCCGCCTCATAACTGGCGGACAGGAGAAGAGGCGTCCGCCTCATAACGCGCGGACAGGAGAAGAGGCGTCCGCCTCATAACTGGCGGACACGAGAAGAGGCGCATTAGAGACGACCGCCTCTTATCAGGCGGACGGGACAAGAGGCAACCGCCTATTAAGGCGCGGACAACACTGAATTCGACGACGAAACAGAGTTTTCTTCTTCGTTCTTCAGTCGGGGCCGCAGTCGAACTACCTTCATTAATTGCAGACGATCGCCCACCTTAATTTGTGCACGCGTGACTCTCTCTGCAATCAATTGCTCTGCCCGATGAAATCTCTGACTGCAATCTTCACGAATCTGCACCAACTCCACCGCCATCTACTCACTAGCTCACAGTCCCTGTCACTTCTCCGTTGTCTGTTTCTGAAATCCTCCGCCTATATAAACTCACACTCTGCTTGCTAAAAAGGATCCAGTCATAGACAATCCATTCATCTATCAGTCCACGAATTAATCCATTCACCCACGCATCCATCATCCATCGACTGAGTCATTTACCACACTCCCTCGCTCACGCTCACGCTCCATTCATTTCATTTCCCTCAATCAGAAATCATCACCCATCCACTCCATTAAATTCCCACGTAATACATACACCCCACTTTCCATTTTATTTCCACTATTACGCACCAGCTCTACAGAAATAAATTAGCAGACGGGGCAGCGCACGACGGAGTTGAAGCGAGGAACCGGAGTGAACTTCTAAACTGGAGTTACCTCTTACCCTTACTTTAATTTATTTAATGCATTCCTTCTCTGTTATCGTTGTTTCTGTAACGAT
Source organism: Limonium bicolor (assembly GCA_023374045.1). Lineage (NCBI taxonomy): Eukaryota > Viridiplantae > Streptophyta > Magnoliopsida > Caryophyllales > Plumbaginaceae > Limonium > Limonium bicolor. The sequence continues at coordinate 66,869,907 of CM041782.1, read as the reverse complement.
GAGCGAGTGACTATTTTAGCTTCCCGGGTTGGGAAGCGAACCTATTTCTTAAATTCTGTTATGTGAGTCTTCGAATAAATTATGTTAACTGCAACAGTTCAATTCCCGTCCTTCAAGTGTTTTAATTATTTGGCCGGTAGTTAAAACAACCCTTGTAGTTATTTTATTAAAATGCGAGAGCTGAGATAAATAACTAGACGAAGGAAGTTGAACCTAATTAACAGCTAGAAGCCTGATCCGGCCTATAGATTAATTAGACTCCAATAGAAACTACTCTTTATGCGATTAATTGTATCCGGTCTAGAGCATTAGCCTGCTGCTAGGTCTAACAATTGGTTAGGATTCATTATACTTAGTCGTTAATGAATTAATTAAAGTTTCTGAGTTATTGCAGTAAAATTAAAGGAAGAATTTAGTAACAGATATAAAAGGAATAGGTAAGCAAACAACCCGGGGTGCGCTTTTCTATTTATCACATTCATCACTCTTTAAATCCCTCTGTGTTTATTTAAGTTGTTTTATTTTTCCTTGTAGTTTAGTTTCTTTTTAATCAAAACCGAAAAAGTGATATTTCCTGTTTTCTTTAGTTTAACTTAATTTCCCAGTTAATCAAATATTTGTCAATTAATTATACGAGGTCCCTGAGATCGACAACCCCATTTAACACTATACCCGCAAAACGATAGGTACACTGCCTATGTGGTAGAAGTAGTCACATATTTCTCCATCAAGTTTTTGGCGCCGTTGCCGGGGACCTCTGGCACGGTTAATTGACAATTATTATTTAATTGGGATAAGTTAAATTTTTCATTCTTTTATTTTTATTTTCTGTTTGATATTTTCTCTTTATTTTTGCCACGTATATAGTTAATCTAGTTTTTCCATATTCATACCAACTCGTCTCTTATGCGTCGGACTCGATCTGCAGGAGAACCTATAGCTGAATTTCAGCCAGAGATCGAAAGAGTTCTCCACAGCAGGCGACAACTACAGTTTGCCATGACGACCAGACAAACTCTGGGGGAGTACCAGCAACCATCAGTAGAAGGACGATCCTCTGCTATCGTCCTCCCTCAAGTGACGCAAACTGAGCTCGACGCCTGGCAATTCAAGACGAGCTTCATCACCACGTTGTACCACCAGGGACAATTCAGTGGACTTGACTCAGATGATGCCCCACACCACATCTCTGCATTCCTGGACTTATGCAATACATTCAACAAGACGGGGAACCTGAACGAGCGCATTCGTCTACAGCTGTTCCCCTATTCTCTGAAAGACGGAGCATCCAGGTGGCTAAGGAGTCTGCAACCGGGTAGCATCCACACTTGGGCTGACTTGGCAAACAAGTTCCTGGCGAAGTACTATCCACCGTCAAAGACAAGGGAAAAGATCGCTGAAATCACAAACTTTTGTCAAGAACCAGGTGAGTCCCTGTATGATTCTTGGGATAGATTCAAGGAGCTGCAAATTCTATGCCCACACCATGGTATGAGTAGCGAAGAACTAGTACTGTCATTCTTTAAGGGATTAAACGATTCAAACAAGATAGTACTAAGTTCCTCATCTGGAGGAAACTTTATGGCAAGAACTGGGGATGAAGCGATGGAGCTTTTGGACACCATGACCGCTAGTACCAGACAGTGGTGCAAGAACAAGGGGAGAGGTGAGCCAAAAGCAGGTATGTATAATATTCCCCCACAGGATCATTTATCCGCTCAACTAACAGCTCTTACTAAAGTTGTGGAAAAGTTAGCTGTAAACCAGACGCAACAGCAAACCGCGAAGGCAGCTACTTCTTCGCCTTTCCTGAATCCTTGCTGTGAGAATTGTGGAGGAGCCCACGAAACATTCAACTGTGAAGGTCCTAGCTATGCAGGTAACCCTGAAGAGTTAAAATCGATCAACAACAGACCAGGTAACCCCTATCCTAACAATTTCAATCAGAATAATTGGAGGAACAATCAACAACCTCCATGGAGGGGTAATGATCAGTCTATAGGTAATTTTGGGATCAACCAAAATAGACCACCTTACTTTAGACAGCAGGAGCAATCCCAAACTCTCAAGGAGTGGTAAAAATTGAGAATATGCTGGCAGAAATCCTCAAACAAGGCCAAACTACAAACTCCAGGATTGCCGAAATAGAAGCTAAACTTTCTGAACAAGCCGCTAAAAACGCTGATCAAGCTTCTATCAACCTGAGCCTAGAGAGGCAAATGAGTCAAATTTCACAACAGCTGGCACAGCGACCGACGGGGTCAGTTCCCAGTCAGCCTGACCCTAACCCAAGGGAGCATGCAAAAGCAGTAACTCTGAGAAGCGGCAAGGAACTAGTTTCTGATGTTCCAGAAGTTAATAAGTTTAATAGCCAGCTGAATTTCAACCTGAATTGGAGGAAACACAAATCCCAAGGAAGGAGTCTCCTGAATCTCTCACTATTAAACCTTCTCAACTCTCTTATAATCCTCCTATTCCATTCCCTAACAGACTAAAGAAAAAGAACATGGACGAGCAATATGGGAAATTTCTTAATATCTTTAAGAAATTAACTATTAACATCCCTTTTTCTGATGCTTTGTCTCAAATGCCTATGTATGCTAAATTTATGAAGGATATTTTGTCTAACAGGCGTTCTTTGCTAGAGTCTGACACGGTCAAATTGACAGAAAGAGTATCTGCAGTTCTCCTGAAGAAGCTGCCACCCAAGTTAGGAGATCCAGGTCTTCCCATCATTCCATGCGCTATCGAGAAGGTGGATTGTGGTAACGGTTTATGTGACTTAGGAGCAAGTATTAATTTGATGCCTTTATCTATTTTTAAGAAATTAGGTGTAGGTCAATGTGCTCCCACATCCGTTCAGTTACAACTAGCAGACCGTTCCATAATTTATCCTAAAGGAAAAGTTGAGGACTTGGTAGTTTCTATTGATAAATTTATTTTCCCTGCTGATTTTATCATCATTGATATGGAGGAAGATACAGATGTACCACTAATTTTGGGCAGACCGTTTATGAGAACTGCCCGCACTCTCATTGATGTGGAAGGAGGGAAGATTATTCTAAGATTTCATGATGAGCAGGTTGTTTTCGACATGACACGCAACATGAAGCGTCCTGCCGCTGTTCAATCATGCTTTGCAATAGATGTTATTGACTCTTTAGTGCAGGAAACTATTTTAAGCAAAGAAGAAGAGGAAATCCTGGAAAGATGTCTTATGGCATCTTGCGAAGCTGATGATGAGGATCCAGATATGGCCCTCATGGCTGAGGAGTTAAACAAAAGGCGGCCACGCTTCCACAAGTACCAGCAGCAATTTGAGAAAGTCGAGCGAAGTGCTGACCGGCCAAGACCATCTATTGAAAAACCTCCTACAGTGGAGATGAAACCTCTTCCCTCTCATTTGAAATATTCTTTTTTTAATGAACCATCGGAATTACCTGTTATAATCTCTTCTGACTTGATAGGAACTCAAGAGAAGCAACTACTGGAGGTGTTGCGCAATCACACATCAGCTATTGGTTGGTCTATAACAGATATTAAGGGAATCAGCCCTCAGTTGTGTTCTCACCGAATCTATATGAAGATAACTACCGACCATTGGCTCAGCCTCAGCGACGTCTTAACCCAGTCCTAAAAGAGGTAGTTAAGAAAGAGGTAATCAAACTACTCGATGCAGGCATTATTTACCCTATTTCAGACAGTAAATGGGTAAGTCCAGTTCAGGTAGTACCAAAGAAAGGAGGAATAACTGTGGTTCCTAATGAAAAGGGTGAGCTGATTACCCAACGTCCCACTACAGGATGGCGGGTTTGTATTGATTATAGAAAATTAAATGATGCTACTCGTAAGGACCATTTTCCATTACCTTTCATTGATCAAATGTTGGAAAGACTAGCTGGACATGACTACTACTGCTTTCTGGATGGCTTTTCAGGTTACTTTCAAATCCCTATAGCTCCTGAGGATCAGGATAAGACAACTTTTACCTGTCCGTATGGAACCTATAGTTATAAAAGAATGCCATTTGGATTATGTAATGCTCCTGCCACGCTTCAACGTTGTATGATGGCCATCTTTGCTGAATATATTGAGAAATGCATTGAGGTTTTTATGGACGATTTTTCTGTTTATGGTCTAACATTTGAATCCTGTCTAGAAAACCTTGATCTTGTGCTGTCCAGGTGTGAAGAAACCAATCTGGTGTTAAATTGGGAAAAATGCCACTTCATGGTTCGAGAAGGAATCGTCCTGGGCCACAAAATTTCTTCAAAAGGTATTAGGTAGACCGGTGTGAGCTCGATTTTAAACCCTATCCTATGTTGATGAAGTTGATTAGGATCTAATCGGGTTTTAGGTCCACTTATAGCCTAAGATTAATAACTATGTCATATAACAATAATTATTAAAACCTAAGCTAGCTCACTGGAACCTATTACGAGTCGCCACCTAATTTTAACCTAGATCAAATTAGGAAAGGAGAGTTCGGGTTCGGGGGCTTGATATTCGACTTAATTAGGGTTCAATTACTTTCATTACCCTTCCTAGGTCGTTTTTCCTCTACTTGGTTCAATTACGGCTTTCTACAAAGTTGTTTTTAACCTAGGTGCGCGCTTCTGTTTTTTTTTTATTTTTTAACGTTTTTTGACAGAAAATTAAAGTGGAAATTAAAATACCTAAACTAGGGTTTCGGAGGCAGAATTAGGTCAAATTTTGTTTCCGTCCGTAGCCACGGACCTAATGTCCGAAGCCACGGACCCCAGTTAACCTACATAACAATAAAAGTCGAATTAAACAGGAAACAGAAAATTGTAAAGTCCGGGGCCTCGGACAGACTGTCCGTGGGCCCGGACACTATTAAAAAAACCTAATTTTTAAATTTTTAAAATCCTGCCGCCGCCGTCCGTGGGTGTCCGAGCTTACGGACAGGGAGTCCGGGACCCCGGACACGACGTCCGTGGGTGCGGACAGCCCTCGGACGGCGGCTTTGAGGCTGTTCCCGAAGGTGTTTTCGGCTCAAATTTTATGGGTGCGTAGCCTGAAAGATGTACAATACGTTAGTGGTCGAAAGTTCTCAATTTGAATTCGAATTATGCACGAAACTTGGTAAACAAGTTATTGGACAGAAGCTTGAATAAACAACAATACAGAAGCGTACGAAGGTTAGTTTGAGCCCAAATTTTGAGGCAAGACAGATAATACCGTGGTGAATTAGGGAAGTGGAGTTTCTACCTGTTTTACCTTCGGATTCACAACATTTCTTCACACCGGGATTCGTCGAGTGCTCCGTTGATGGCAGACCCGAGAGGATTTCGACCCAAGCTTCTGGTTGTTGGTTGTTCTTGCTGTTCTTCACGTTTTGGAGGTGTTTTTGTGAGGTTTTGATGATTATTGGTGCTTTGGGGATTGGAAAACGTGTTTAGATGGTGATTTCGGGGGATTTTCAGTATGATTTGGGTGGCCGGGTGTTGGAAAACGTGAGAGAGAGAGGAGGCCGTGTTTTCTGACCCTCTAGGGTTCTTGAGCATATGAGGTTCTGATTTTATCCAAAAACCTATCCCCTTATATAGACTTTCTTAAAGATAAAGAAAATCTAGTAAAAGTAAGATTTTTTGTTATTTTAATTAAGTGACTTCCCAAAGGAATTTTGCTGTGAAATTTTAACCACATGTCAAGGATGGATATTATGAATTTTCTGAGGTGGAAACGAATTTTTTAAATGTTGGAATATTTTTAAATCGAATTTCTTGTCAGATTCAGTCAGAAATTGCTAGAAAATTATTGGTAACTCGAAAAATCAAAATTCCAACGCCATTATGCTTAGAATGTCATCCTCTATCATGGGTTAAAATATCAAAGCATTTCAAGCTGATTTGGGCACCCTTTGGAGGAGAGAGAAAGCTCATAGGAGGTCTCAGGAGCCTTTAAAGATTACCAAAACGCCCCTGAAAATGACGAAGCTGCTCCCCATGCCATGGAACGCGCCGATCGAGCCGGAATCTCTCACCACTTGATTAAAATGCCCCTCACAACACCAGCACCCCGTAGACCCTAACCCAGGGGGTCAAAATTTTGGGTATAACAGATTGCCCCCCGTCAACTAGACTTTGTAGCGGATGTGAAAAGTCTGGTTGATGCTTGAGTGATGCCCCAAAATTTTGGACCTCACGAAATTCTCCATGTTGTATGAAACCGCGTTGATCGCGTGCAGCTATTTGGAGGCGCTGACTACCTAAGCAACAAAAACGTTGTCGAGCTATTCTAAGGCGCTGACTACCTAGGTGACGAAAACGGAATAATGTCAAGCGGTTCTAAGGCGTTGACTACCTATAAGTAAAGTGAAACGAAGTAATGTCAAGCGATTCTAAGGCGTTGACAACCTAAAAGTAAAGTGAAATGAAGTAATGTCAAGCGATTCTAAGGCGTTGACAACCTAAAAGGATGATATGATGTCAAGCTATTCTAAGGTGTTGACTACCTTTAAAGGAATGAAGTACGCCGAGCATTCTAAGGTGTCGGGAACCTGAAAGCGAATGAAATACGCCGAGCATTATAAGGTGTCGGGAACCTGAAGTTGAGTGGAATACACCGAGCATTACAAGGTGTCGGGAACCTGGAATACGCCGAGCATTATAAGGTGTCGGGAACCTGGAATACGCCGAGCATTATAAGGTGTCGGGAACCTAGAATACGCCGAGCATTCTAAGGTGTCGGGAACCTGGAATACGCCGAGCATTATAAGGTGTCGGGAACCTGGAATACGCCGAGCATTATAAGGTGTTGGGAACCTGGAATACGCCGAGCATTATAAGGTGTCGGGAACCTGAAGTTGAAATGGATTACGCTGAGCATTATAAGGTGTCGGGAACCTAAAAATGAAAGGAGATGTAATGAGATTGATGTGATGTGTGCGTAAATTGACGGATGTAAAGTAGGACCTATGGGTGCCTAAGTGGAATGGTAGGAAATCAGGTTCGTGATGAGCCTGAGGTTGAGTTCATCTACTCTGGTGAATCTGAATCTTTGGCTGAGAATCTGCATCTCTGAAGAGTCTGTATCTTCGGCTGAGAATCTGTATCTCTGATCGGGTGAGAATCTGTATCTCTAAAGAATCTGTATCTTCGGGGCAAGAATCTGTATCTCTAAAGAATCTGTATCTTCGGGGCAAGAATCTGTATCTCTGAAGAATCTGTATCTTCGGGGTGAGAATCTGTATCTCTGAAGAATCTGTATCTTCGGGGTGAGAATCTGTATCTCTGAAGAATCTGTATCTTCGGGGTGAGAATCTGTATCTCTGAAGAATCTGTATCTTCGGGGTGAGAATCTGTATCTCTGGTCTATGATGAGGAGTTTCGTACGGACGGATGCAAGGTTATCTTTATGCAAATGATCATAATGAAAGTTGATTATGAAAGTGCCAAACATGGCAAAGATGATGTGCATGTCAAAATACAATCAAAGTGTATGTAGGAAACTTGTCCAAAACAAGAAATCATTGGAAAATGTGCCAAACATGGCAATGTTAAGGATAAAAAATTGTCCAAAGCAAGACATTGCTAGAAAGTGTGCCAAATGTGGCCATGATGAGGTTTATGAAACCGAAGTGTTTAAAGGAAAGTTGTTCAAGACAAGAAATTGTTGTTTGAAGAAAATTCTGTTTAGTGAAAAGGAAAGTGAATCATCATTTCCTAACTATAGACTTCGGACTTGTAATTTATCTCCTACGAGATGAACATGCCGCCGGTGGGGTATGGTGTATGATGTGAAGGTAAGGGCTTATGTGGGCCTGTGGTGTTTGATGTGGTGGTAAGGGCTTATGTGAGCCTGAGGTGTTTGATGTGGTGGTAAGGGCTTATGTGTGCCTGTGGTGTTTGATGTGGTGGTAAGGGCTTATGTGTGCCTGTGGTGGGATGGTGGTGGTGATGCTTAAGCCTTGGGTTCCAATTGGTGTTGTCATAGCAATTGTTGGAGCCAACAATTGCCCCCAGTATTTTTCCCTTAAGACAATATGAGCTAGAGTTCATGGCAATTGATCGTTCCGATCGATTGCCCCCAGTATTTTCTTTGATCAAACGTGCGAATGAGTCTTGTCCTCACAGGGTCAAGGCTTATGTTCTGATTTGGTGCTTCCTAACCTACACTCGACGTGTTTGGTGTTTACACTCGTTTCTCACTTACGGTCACAACTTCTAGACCATTGAATTTGATATTTGATGAATTTACGCATTCGATCTGTTACTTTCACGTGATTGGATACACAACTACCAAGTCGGAAGTCTTTGAGGCTTATAATGTGGCCATGGGGTGTGATGCAAGACAATGGGACCATGGAGGGATGTTTGAGGTATGTGGAGTTTAAAGGGGTGACCAAAGCTGCACTTTGTGTCTTCTCTCGGATTCATCTTCCTTGTCTTGAAGTCGTCTAGCTGCTTTATGTTGTCGTTGTTTTTGAGCTTCTGGACTTGGACTTTGAAGTTGTCCTTTACACCATTTCTCTTCTCTTTGTCATTTGGATTTCTTCGAGGCACTTCGGGTTTGCCTTTTTTCTTTATCCTTTCTTGACTTTGCCTTCGGGGTTCTTGTGTTTCCCGGTTTTGGGCTTCGAGAGCTGTTTTGATGTGAGCTCTTTGGATCCTGTGTCACTCTAGGACCATTTGCGGATCACTTTGTCATGCTGATAGCGGCATTGCTTCTTCGGACTGATGAGAATGTTATCTAAGAGTCGGGCTCCTCGCCTCCTTTGGTCACCGGGTCGGACATTCATCATTGGCTGGGTTATTTTGTGGAGTTCATAATATCGAAAGGGATATATGAAAGGCTCGGCGGGGGTGCCTAGGGTTTAATGACAGGGTTTACAAGCTTTTGGCTATGTGGTGCTGTACCTAGGTGCTTCGTCATTCCTGATAGTTGTGTACCCGCTCTTTGTTACTTTTCGCAGGTCTAAGAGTAAATTTACAAATTATCTCCTTCGGTCGGAGTTATGCCATTTACCTTTTCCTTTGTATGTGGTCTCACCGGAGTCGTGTAAAGATGACACGCTCGTTCACTCATGGTTTTTCCGCTCAAGACACTTTCGCGAATTTCACTTAGAGACTAGTTCACACGCTTAAACGAAAGATCAAAGATGACGATCCTGAACTCAGATTGCCCCCAGTATTGACCTGGGGTTTATGACAACACTTAAACAGATGTGAATTTTGGAATGCCTTGTGGATATTTTGGAATGGACTGTGGGACTTAGAAGAGCATGTTCAAAATTTCGGAAACAAAATACAAGTCTTTGCATGCCATTGTCGGGAAATAATTATTTCATGAACCATTTTCTCAAAAGAAACTTGTGTGAAACAAAATCTTTTTTTGTTACCCCTTTAGACTCGAAAAAGTCATCCATTTGTGAACATGAGGAAGAAGATGAAAAATCGATACTTCTTATCGGTGGTTTGAAAACGATCATTCTTTGAAAACTTTGAACGATGCACTTGAAAGATGAATGTTTTAACAAGTTATGCAGTAGAATGCATGGGAACCCTAAACTTTCCATTGAATTCGAGCTCTGCTGAACTGTCTGATGTCGGCATGCTGAAGACCCGAGCTCTTGACTGTCAGGATGTCGCTAAGATGACCGTGACTGTCCTCTTCTTGGACTCTGTGTGGGCTCCGTGAAGAGTCTGAACTAGGAACGCCTATAAGTTGCGCACAAGGCACTTGGGCCTGAATGTGAGGTACATGGCTTGAAATGGTTTCACGAATGTGGATTGGCACTCGGGCCTGGAAGAATTGAAGGTGAGGCACACAGGCCATGATGATTCATAAGGGGGTTGGCACTTGGGCCGGAATGTGTTGTGAGATTGTGGCACTTTGGCCGGATTGTTGTGAAGATGTGCCGCTTGGGCCGGAATGTTGGGAAGATGTGGCGCTTGGGCCAGAGTGTTTGAAAGTACGGTGCTTGGGCCAAAGAGTGTTTGAGGACGTGGCGCTTGGGCCGGACTGTGTTTGAGAATGTGGCACTTGGGCCGAAATGATTAGGGATTGCGGCGCTTGGGCCGGAAAGTGTTTGGGCTAGAAGTAAGACATGGGCCTGAGGGACTTCTAGACTAGAATGGATGTGTGGGCCTGAAGGCCCTTAATCTGGAAGTGATACATACAAGCTGAAGGAAGCCATATGAACTATGAATGGGCCACTGGGCTGAGAGAGAAACTTTGAAGTCTAAGACTTGTTTGATGTCCCTGCTGGGCCTTGAGGCCAGAAACTAGAATGAATGGGTTATGAAAAATTATCTTGAATTCGAGTGAGTTGAAACCTAAACAAATGGTTTTGAGTGGGCCTAAAAGGTATGACACCTAGATCTAGGGCTTTGGGCCAGGGCCCAAACAAAAAGTTCACCTAGACTAGAATGGGCCTTGGGCCGAAACGGAAAAAACCTGATTGATTTTCATGTCTTATGGACTGCTTTAGGTAGATTGGCTTTTCATAGGCCTAGAACTAAATTGATAATTCAAATTAAGCTGAAAGAGAAATCACCTAAATCTAAACTTTTGGGCTGAAGCCCGAGCAAATAACTCACACATTCTAATCAAGCAAGGCCTTTGGGCCGCAAACAATAAAGCCGCGATATCGGGTTGGGCTGAGTTGATGTAGGAAAAGTTCCTATCAATCTCTAGGTTGGGTAATGGGCCGATCATACAAGCAAACAAGGCCCACACAAATTCAACATGTCCTCACTAGACGTTTAAATCAAACCGGGTATGGATCGATCCGGAGAGGTGCTTGGGGCGCGGGCCCGGGTCACCACAAAGGAATAGGGCTTGCACGCTACTCCCTTTGGGCTTCCCCACTCTTTTCACATCACCTGAAGGTGTGCGTCTACGGTCGGGTCTTTGACTGACCAAACAAAAGGGCTAGGTAAGGGCACTGCCAGGAAAACGCTTGGGGCTAAAGCCCAGGTATTAAGGGGGTGTGGTTAGGCGACACCCTCCTCTTTTCCCCCGCTTATTCACATCACCTAAAAGGTGTGAGTCCCTGACAGGGGACCCTCAAACGGGTCCCGGGGTGAAATTGGCTTGTGTGGACCCTCGCTCTCATATGATGCCAAGGTGCAGAAAATTAAAGTGCGCACGAAAGCAAACAAACAGAGTAATAAAGCCATAAATAAACATTTTCGAGTTAAGCCCTCTTTCTTAAAATTAAACAAGTTAAAATTAAGAAGTTAATCCCCAGCAGAGTCGCCAGTCTGTGAGCCTCGATTTTAAACCCTATCCTATGTTGATGAAGTTGATTAGGATCTAATCGGGTTTTAGGTCCACTTATAGCCTAAGATTAATAACTATGTCATATAACAATAATTATTAAAACCTAAGCTAGCTCACTGGAACCTATTACGAGTCGCCACCTAATTTTAACCTAGATCAAATTAGGAAAGGAGAGTTCGGGTTCGGGGGCTTGATATTCGACTTAATTAGGGTTCAATTACTTTCATTACCCTTCCTAGGTCGTTTTTCCTCTACTTGGTTCAATTACGGCTTTCTACAAAGTTGTTTTTAACCTAGGTGCGCGCTTCTGTTTTTTTTTATTTTTTAACGTTTTTTGACAGAAAATTAAAGTGGAAATTAAAATACCTAAACTAGGGTTTCGGAGGCAGAATTAGGTCAAATTTTGTTTCCGTCCGTAGCCACGGACCTAATGTCCGAAGCCACGGACCCCAGTTAACCTACATAACAATAAAAGTCGAATTAAACAGGAAACAGAAAATTGTAAAGTCCGGGGCCTCGGACAGACTGTCCGTGGGCCCGGACACTATTAAAAAAACCTAATTTTTAAATTTTTAAAATCCTGCCGCCGTCCGTGGGTGTCCGAGCTTACGGACAGGGAGTCCGGGACCCCGGACACGACGTCCGTGGGTGCGGACAGCCCTCGGACGGCGGCTTTGAGGCTGTTCCCGAAGGTGTTTTCGGCTCAAATTTTATGGGTGCGTAGCCTGAAAGATGTACAATACGTTAGTGGTCGAAAGTTCTCAATTTGAATTCGAATTATGCACGAAACTTGGTAAACAAGTTATTGGACAGAAGCTTGAATAAACAACAATACAGAAGCGTACGAAGGTTAGTTTGAGCCCAAATTTTGAGGCAAGACAGATAATACCGTGGTGAATTAGGGAAGTGGAGTTTCTACCTGTTTTACCTTCGGATTCACAACATTTCTTCACACCGGGATTCGTCGAGTGCTCCGTTGATGGCAGACCCGAGAGGATTTCGACCCAAGCTTCTGGTTGTTGGTTGTTCTTGCTGTTCTTCACGTTTTGGAGGTGTTTTTGTGAGGTTTTGATGATTATTGGTGCTTTGGGGATTGGAAAACGTGTTTAGATGGTGATTTCGGGGGATTTTCAGTATGATTTGGGTGGCCGGGTGTTGGAAAACGTGAGAGGAGAGAGGAGGCCGTGTTTTCTGACCCTCTAGGGTTCTTGAGCATATGAGGTTCTGATTTTATCCAAAAACCTATCCCCTTATATAGACTTTCTTAAAGATAAAGAAAATCTAGTAAAAGTAAGATTTTTTGTTATTTTAATTAAGTGACTTCCCAAAGGAATTTTGCTGTGAAATTTTAACCACATGTCAAGGATGGATATTATGAATTTTCTGAGGTGGAAACGAATTTTTTAAATGTTGGAATATTTTTAAATCGAATTTCTTGTCAGATTCAGTCAGAAATTGCTAGAAAATTATTGGTAACTCGAAAAATCAAAATTCCAACGCCATTATGCTTAGAATGTCATCCTCTATCATGGGTTAAAATATCAAAGCATTTCAAGCTGATTTGGGCACCCTTTGGAGGAGAGAGAAAGCTCATAGGAGGTCTCAGGAGCCTTTAAAGATTACCAAAACGCCCCTGAAAATGACGAAGCTGCTCCCCATGCCATGGAACGCGCCGATCGAGCCGGAATCTCTCACCACTTGATTAAAATGCCCCTCACAACACCAGCACCCCGTAGACCCTAACCCAGGGGGTCAAAATTTTGGGTATAACAACCGGGCTAAAGTCGAGGTAATTGAAAAGCTCCCACCACCATCTTCTGTTAGAGATATTCGTAGTTTTCTTGGACACGCAGGTTTCTATAGAAGATTCATCAAATATTTTTCCAAAATCTCTAAACCTCTGTGTGATCTACTGGCGAAGGATGTTAAGTTCCATTTTTCTGAAGAATGTCTGACAGCTTTTAATTTATTAAAAGAAAAGCTAATTTCTGCACCTGTCGTTGTGTCCCCTGATTGGTCACTCCCTTTTGAGATAATGTGTGACGCTAGTGATTACGCTGTGGGAGCCGTGTTATGTCAGAAGATTGATAAAATTCTTCGGGTAGTATATTATGCAAGTCGAACTTTAAATGATGCCCAGAAAAATTATGCGACCACAGAAAAAGAATTACTAGCTGTAGTTTTTGCTCTAGATAAGTTTCGATCTTATTTACTGGGTGGAAAAATTATTGTGCATACTGACCACTCTGCTCTTAAGTATTTGTTCGCTAAGGCAGAGTCAAAACCCAGGTTGATTAGGTGGATTCTCCTATTGCAAGAATTTGATATTGAGATCAGGGACAAAAAGGGGACACAAAATGTGGTAGCTGATCATCTGTCCAGAATGGAGGCATCTGATGATGGGACTCCCATCAACGAGTCCTTCCCCGATAAGTCAGCATTTGCAGCTGAAGATGTTGAGGATCCATGGTTTGCTGATATCGCTAACTACCTTGTTAGGAAGATTGTTCCAGCTGATATGACTTATCAGCAGAGAAAGAGGTTCTTTTCCATTGTCAAACATTATTTTTGGGATGACCCTTATCTATTTAAAGTCTGTGCAGATGGTATCATTAGGAGATGTGTCCAGAAGTCAGAGGTCAGAAACATTCTCCTCCATTGCCATTCCAGAGAAGCCGGTGGACATCATGGTGCCACTCGAACCGCCGCAAAAATACTAGAATCAGGTTTTTTCTGGAACACCCTTCACAAGGATTGTCATGAGTTTGTTTCGACATGTGATCGGTGTCAAAGGCAAGGTAATCTATCTCGTCGAAATGAGCTACCACTGAATAACATGTTAGAAGTTGAGCTATTTGACGTTGGGGTATTGATTTTATGGGTCCCTTCCCAAACTCTTTCGGTAATCTTTACATCTTAGTAGCTGTTGATTATGTTTCAAAATGGGCGGAAGCCCTTGCCTGTTCTACTAATGATGCTAAAACTGTTGTGAAGTTCCTGAAGAAAAATATTTTCACTCGATTCGGCGTTCCTCGAGCCATAATCAGTGACGGTGGCTCCCATTTCTGTAACCGCCAGTTCGCAGCGCTATTAAAGAAGTATGGGGTTCGACATAAGGTTGCCTTACCCTACCATCCTCAAACAAATGGGCAGGCCGAAGTGACAAACCGAGAGCTCAAGTGGATCTTGCAAAAGACGGTGAACTCTTCTCGAAAGGATTGGTCACTTCGATTAGATGAAGCGCTCTAGGCCTACCGCACTGCTTTCAAGACACCAATTGGCATGTCTCCCTACAAGTTGGTTTTTGGAAAGGCATGCCACTTGCCTGTGGAATTAGAATACAAGTCATATTGGGCCTTGAAAGCTCTTAATTTTGACCTACAGCAAGCCGGTGATAAACGCAAGTTCCAGTTGACAGAGTTGGAGGAACTCAGGAACGACTCTTACGAGAATGCTGTAATATATAAGGAACGTACCAAGCGCTGGCATGACAAGATGATTACCAATCGAGAACTCAAGGTGGGGGACCAAGTCCTACTTTTCAACTCCAGGCCGATTCTTCCCAGGTAAGCTGAAATCCTACTGGTCAGGGCCTTACCCTATTATTAGCATTTCCCCATTCGGTGCGATTGAACTCGCAATGCAAAGGGGGAAACATTTAAAGTCAATGGGTCAAGAGTCAAGAAATTTTGGGTACTCCACTGGATCAAGCTGCTACATATGAAATATCTCTAAAGATCCAATTGCAGGTTAGCTACTTCACAAAGTCCAGCCAATGACTATAAAGAGGGCAGCTGACTGGGAGGCAACCCAGGGGTAATTTTCAAATTCATGTTTTATAAGCTACGCATCTATTTCTCTCTAATATATTGTGATATATATATAAAAAAAAAGAGGAAAAAAAAGAGGCGAGGAAGAAAGAAGAGGAAGGAGGTAATTGTACCTGTGCTATTAACGCAACGCTTCCTAGCGTTATTTTGGTATTTGACAGTGTGTGTAGGTAAACCGTTTGTTGTAATCACTCCAAGCTGAACCCTTGCTTAGACTCAAGTGTGAGGAACATCGACCCCACCGCCAATGCTTTAAGTGTGAGGAAGGGCACCTTCCTCAATCTCACGATATCAGGGGAGTCTCAGTTCCTTTATTTTTAATATTTATGTTCAGCCACTCGAGCTTTAACTGTTGATTCATGAGTCTGGCATATTTTGAAAGGTCTTTTCTTGATTATTTTATGAACAATGAGGACATTGCTCCTCTTAAGTGTGAGGAAGTTTAGACCTTTCCCTGAAAATATGCCAGTAGTACCTAATGCCACACTTGATTTTTATTGTTCTCTAATTATGATAGTAAGCTTCTCTAAAGGCCAATACATGTTGAATTTTCGGGCTAAAATTTTTTGTGGAAGTTTTTGAAATCGAGCCTGATGACAACCTCAAGAATCGTTCTCTTGACGTTGTTTGTATGTATCAATTTCTTTCTTCAAAATTAAATCTATTTTCACTGAAATCTGGTGGATAAGCTGATTGTGGAAATTGAGCTACCTTAGCTTGGCAATCATGGAACTAAGTGAAAGTTTGGTATGGAAAGGATAAGGCAAGGTACTCCTCTGATCATATAATGAAGTTTTCTGAACCAAAACAGGCCTCGTTCATTCGGTTATTAAGTCCTTGGGGTGCCTTATCACCCATCTACCTAAGGTCTTGTGATCTGGGATAGAAGGCCCAAAGCCGCTACATGGGTGAAGAGAAAAGTCTGGGGGATGAAAACAATTGTGCAAACAATGAAAAAAAACAAAAGAGAAGAGAAAAACAAAAAAATAAACATGCAAAACTCTGAATGATTGTCGCAATTTTTCATATTTTGATCATGAGTATGTGGTGTTGAAAGGTATCACGGAATAAGGTGTTACTTCACACCCCTTGTCATCCAAAGATAAGAGAAAAGAAATTGGTGGAAGGTTCCAAGCTAATCTATGTTCAATTTTTACAATCTGACTTATCCATGCTCTTATTAAAAAATTTCTGTTTCACTGTTTACAAAAACCTACATCTAAGAGCAGGATTATTCTTTTGATTGCCATTTAGCTTGATTTCCTTCCACGATGTTGAATCCCGGAGTTTGATACTGTGACCTTAGAGAAAGTTTGTTCCTTATTTGCTTGAGGACAAGCAAAAGTTAAGTGTGAGGAAGTTTGATAAGTGCGAAATATATAGACTTTTAAGGGTTTAATTACCTTACAATTTGCAGTATTTTAAGTAATATTTCTCACTTATCTTACGATTTTCCTAGATTTATGTTTTGATACGAATTGATATATTTTATGTGTTAAATGTAGGAAAAAGTGTTGGAATCAAGTAATTTATTCATAAGCTTTCCAACGCAACAAACGGCGAGTCAAACGGACTTATAACGAAGAATCTGGAGCCGATTCAAGATTAGACAACACTCGTATATATATATACATATATAATATACTTGTACATCGTCAAAACTGGCGGACAGGAGGGCGCAGAGGCGTCCGCCTCATAACTGGCGGACAGGAGAAGAGGCGTCCGCCTCATAACTGGCGGACAGGAGAAGAGGCGTCCGCCTCATAACGCGCGGACAGGAGAAGAGGCGTCCGCCTCATAACTGGCGGACACGAGAAGAGGCGCATTAGAGACGACCGCCTCTTATCAGGCGGACGGGACAAGAGGCAACCGCCTATTAAGGCGCGGACAACACTGAATTCGACGACGAAACAGAGTTTTCTTCTTCGTTCTTCAGTCGGCGCCGCAGTCGAACTACCTTCATTAATTGCAGACGATCGCCCACCTTAATTTGTGCACGCGTGACTGTCTCTGCAATCAATTGCTCTGCCCGATGAAATCTCTGACTGCAATCTTCACGAATCTGCACCAACTCCACCGCCATCTACTCACTAGCTCACAGTCCCTGTCACTTCTCCGTTGTCTGTTTCTGAAATCCTCCGCCTATATAAACTCACACTCTGCTTGCTAAAAAGGATCCAGTCATCGACAATCCATTCATCTATCAGTCCACGAATTAATCCATTCACCCACGCATCCATCATCCATCGACTGAGTCATTTACCACACTCCCTCGCTCACGCTCACGCTCCATTCATTTCATTTCCCTCAATCAGAAATCATCACCCATCCACTCCATTAAATTCCCACGTAATACATACACCCCACTTTCCATTTTATTTCCACTATTACGCACCAGCTCTATAGAAATAAATTAGCAGACGGGGCAGCGCACGACGGAGTTGAAGCGAGGAACCAGAGTGAACTTCTAAACTGGAGTTACCTCTTACACTTACTTTAATTTATTTAATGCATTCCTTCTCTGTTATCGTTGTTTCTGTAACGATGAGCGAGTGACTATTTTAGCTTCCCGGGTTGGGAAGCGAACCTATTTCTTAAATTCTGTTATGTGAGTCTTCGAATAAATTCTGTTAACTGCAACCATTCAATTCCTGTCCTTCAAGTGTTTTAATTATTTGGCCGGTAGTTAAAACAACCCTTGTAGTTATTTTATTAAAATGCGAGAGCTGAGATAAATAACTAGACGAAGGAAGTTGAACCTAATTAACAGCTAGAAGCCTGATCCGGCCTATAGATTAATTAGACTCCAATAGAAACTACTCTTTATGCGATTAATTGTATCCGGTCTAGAGCATTAGCCTGCTGCTAGGTCTAACAATTGGTTAGGATTCATTATACTTAGTCGTTAATGAATTAATTAAAGTTTCTGAGTTATTGCAGTAAAATTAAAGGAAGAATTTAGTAACAGATATAAAAGGAATAGGTAAGCAAACAACCCGGGGTGCGCTTTTCTATTTATCACATTCATCACTCTTTAAATCCCTCTGTGTTTATTTAAGTTGTTTTATTTTTCCTTGTAGTTTAGTTTCTTTTTAATCAAAACCGAAAAGGTGATATTTCCTATTTTCTTTAGTTTAACTTAATTTCCTAGTTAATCAAATATTTGTCAATTAATTATACGAGGTCCCTGAGATCGACAACCCCATTTAATCACTATACCCACAAAACGATAGGTACACTGCCTATGTGGTAGAAGTAGTCACATATTTCTCCATCAAGTTTTTGGCGCCGTTGCCGGGGACCTCTCCAGCAAAAGCGGTCGGCTTCAAGTGTGCGATCCTCCAGGCGCGTTGTCTCGTTGTGCCTGTCGCTGCACAATCTGCCCAAAGTTCAAAGCAAGCTCTTGGAGTTGTCTCATTGGGTCGTTGGCGGCCATCGTAGTCCTTCGGCTTCGGCTTCTGGTGTTATAGGAGAAGTTAAGTTGGTCTGTCAGTCCTACGAGCTTGAGCTCGGGTGGTCTCTTGATTACGACGTAGAGGAATAAAGATCTTCATTTTTATAACCACCTCCGAGCTCATACTACAAGTTTTACCAATCTATACCATATACACTATCAAGTAGACGGTTCAACTACCATACACATATGTAGTAACATCCAAATGAACATTTCGTGTACCTAGTGTACACACATTAACATAGATATACATGACTATAAAGGAACTTTCATTGGTTAGTATAGCCTTCAAATATCACACAGATTAACCAAGGTAACTCCACAACTCCAACAAACAACACAATATATTATAGATTCCCCAATCGGCTTGTCCCCACATTTTAGTCCAATTTAAATCACATTTGATCTTATTTCGAAAACAAGGCTCTGATACCACCTTGTAACACCCTGGATTTTACCTCAAAAGATAGCTTAAGGAATTACGAATCTAACGGCGCAAACCACTTTAAAAACGGACTTCAAACTAGTCCTGGAAGTGAGAATTAGCGTTGGTCCGAACTTGTGTTCGGACATTGGACGTTCGGACACAAGCCGAGAATGATGAATTGAAAAAAAACAATTGTCCGAACTTGTGTCCGGACATTGATGTTCGGACACAAGTCGAGAGTTGAGAAAACGAAATACAACGACGTCCGAACTTGTGTCCGGACATTGAAGTTCGGACAAAAGATGGGTTTCAAAATCCTGGAAATCCTTACGCACGTGTCCGAACGTTGGTCCGAACTTGCAAGTTCGGACCTTAGTCGAGACTTTCATCTCGGACCCGTCCTCGCGTGCTGTCCGAACGTTGATGTTCGGACAGAAGTCCGGACACGGCTGAACTACTAAAATATACAGAACTCTTGGGGCCTGTCCGAACATGGATGTCTGGACGGACGTTCGGAAAGGTCCCTGTATGCATTTTAAAGTGAAAAACAGAGACCAAAAGCAAGCCAAAATTTATACAAAACCATAATAAGATCAACACAGAGTAAACACGAATTGAAACGACACTTGTACCATGAATCACAGCGAAAGACTTTCTTGAAATCCAAGGTGCTACTGCCACATCCAAACCCATGGATGCTCAGGCTTTTAAACCACAAAACATTCCAAAATATCAACTTAACATTGTAAATCCAAAATATGCGGAAGCTCAAACTGTAAACCACAATAAGACATTGTCAGAATGACTAAGACATTAGGTTCCAAAAATCCAAAGCTCAACAAATGTCTCAAAACAATCTCAATCCTACTAAACTATGTGACAGCGCGTTCCCCATTTCCCCAAGTCAGAAATTTGTACCTGCGACCAGAAAACAACCATAAAAGCACGAAGGGATCGCGCAAATCAGTGAAACTGAGTAAATTCCATCTCACACGGAAAATACATTTTAGAAATTCTTTTGAGTTTGAATTAACTAAGCATTCAAACCCTGTAAATCAATAATCCATTACCACACCTCCATGACCAATAACCAGTAAACCATTTGGGGAGCCTTCAACCAGAAATAATCACAGCACAGCCAAGCAGTCCCAAATGGACTAAATTACCAAGTACCCTCACTCTAAGTCCTTAAGTGTGCACACCCCCTATGAATCAGCAGTCTATAGAGTAGATCATAGAGCTTAACTGCAGTCATTGTATGCAGCGCAATATGTGTATATATATGTCAGTGTAAATAATTCATGCTCAGGGTGTAGAGAACCAACATGGTGAATCAGGGAGCACCAAGAACTCAAAAATAATCAAATCCAGTGAAGAACTCCCAAAAACAAAACCTTTACCAATCCATAGTGAAGTTCCTCAAAACACATTTCGAACAGAAAACAATCCACCACCAAATCCAACAATGAGCACAGAATTTACCTGATCGTTCCCTCGACTCAGGAAGACAACCAACAAATTCACCAAAAATGTTCGTCGTCGACATCAACGTCTAGGTTAGAACAGTTCACAATCAGAAGACATCGAACACAATTGAATAACTCAACACACGAACTATACGACTACTATACCCGATATTACTCTAGTTGGCGCCAGGGAAGGGTTTTGACCAAAACGCAAGTAGGAACGTGAATTGAGAGTTGGGAAGGAGAATGTAGTGGCGGCGTGAGGAAGGTGAAGAACGATCAACAAGATCGTGGTTTAAATAAGTAAATATGGAATAATGATTAGTAAAATAATATAAGTGAATTACGTTCTTCCTAAAGGAGTATAGGAATTAATTAAATAATGCAAATAATTTAAAAGGAGAATTCAAATTAGTAATACTGTAACTACTTTAGAAAATATATTAACGTTGAGAAACATCGGGAGAAGAAGTCAAAACTCTAGCAAAACAACCCATTAGGAAATAAAGAAATAATCCTTCAATTTGGAATAAGATGGAAAGGATTTGTTTTATTGTTGTAAAAGATATGGAAGTAACCTAGAAGTAATCAATATACTGTAAATTGTCTAAAGGTTCAACAAAAAGAAAAACAATTACGTTAAAGAGATAAGTTACAAAGATAACAATATAATTATTGGGAGAAAAATAAGGAGAGTTAATAAACAATATACTAAGTAGTCAAATTGGATCTGAACTCTCGAAATCAGCTAACCACAAAGAGAAAGTCAAATTGAATTCAGACTCTAATTATTTAGAATTAATCAGTTAGAAAGAAGATTATAGAATGGCATTTTGGGATTTAATTCACATTACAAGGTTAGTTAGAAAGATGATCTGCTATTTAAAAGGTATAACATTTGAAATATAGCTAAAGTTAATCAAGGCAAACGTTACCTTCAATTGTAAACGTTTTAAGGAGAAGGTAAGTTTAGAAATGAATGTCGTTCAATTCCCTAGGCCACCTTAATACTAATCTCGGACCTACCATTCATATTATATATATTATTCTTAACTTGGAAACTCCCGGGTATTTCATTTATACTGAGTAGAGGATAAACTAAAAGTCACATGAGATTGAGGGGGAACATTTTCATGCGGAGTTATCATAATACAAGCTTCAGGGGGAATCAATTCAAGTTGTTCAGGACTTCAATGGTTTGCCGCATCAAAAAGGGGGAAACTGTTGATGTTATTTTGATCGGCAAACTCAGTTCAATACTGACGAGTACAAAAAGACAAATACCAAAAGACGTGCGTCAGTCCTAAACCGAGGAAACAAAGAAAGAAGATAGAATATCTTAAATAGGATTTTATCTATCTGTTAAAGATAAATAAAATCTACGCTTATGACCTGTAATTTATTTCTTGATATCTATATATGAGGTTGTAATTCTAGGGTTAAAGGTTAAGGTTTTACGCAGCAAAAACCGATAGGGAAGCACGGGAAACAACAGGGTGAGGATTTCATGTGAAGTAATTCACGGCATAGTTTCATCAGACTAGGGTATTATAATCTGAAGTTATCCACGAGGTCGAACTTTAGATGTTAGAGGTTGATGGATAGATAATTTCCTAACGTGAGTTAAGTAGTTATACTCGTAAGGTTATAGAGAAGTACTTGTTGTACGTGAAATAGTTGTATCAGGTGTGAAACGTGTTTATATAAAAGTCGTTTGAGTTCTTCTTTTAATTATTCCCGTTCGCTGTTCTTCATCAGTATCATACTCACGCGGTAGGATTCAACAATAACAGATCTCTCGGCAACGCAGAAATGACTCAAAAGAGTCAAAGGGTTCGTCAACCCCACAGAACAGAAAGGGAATGACCCACACTCAGAATAACGTCTACATGGTATACCACGGAATAGCTCGGCCCAGCCATTCACGGCTCAGAAATAGAGTATAGTGTCCCAAAATAGAAGGATTGCAAAAACAGGAGCAAACTTGCATTTAAACATGCCAAAACACTTATCATACAGTAGTAGGGACTTAGAGGAGTCCAATGCTCAAACGACATTCAAATCGGAGTTCAGACAGAGAAGTTATACTAAAAACAGTGTGGTGTCCGAGCTTGTGTCCGGACGTATAAGTTCGGACGCAAGTCGACACTCAGAAACCAGAATTGCCAAATGTCCGAACTTGTATCCGAGCATTAATGTTCGGACACAAGTCGATTTGAAATCAGATAGAGGAGTTTCAGAATGTCCAAACATCGAAGTTCGGACCCATGCTCGGACGGGTTTACGAGAAAAGTTACGCGGTGGTGTCCGACCTTGTGTCCGGACATCAATGTTCAAACACAAGTCGAACTAAAATCAGAGAAAGGCAACAGAGGTGTCCGAACATGTGTCCGGACATACAAGTTCGGACACATACGGAGACTTGTAGTCTAGAGCTGTCCTCGCACTCTGTCCGAACATCAAAGCTCGGACAGATGTTCGGGCACGGTTCGAAATTCAGAAATCAGAAGCGCCCAAACGCACTGTCCGAACTTCTAAGCTCGGACAAACGTTCGGACATGACAAGGACAGCAGTTTCCAGTACGAACTCAGAAGGGAAAACTTGTATAGAAAACAACATTATTTGCCGAATTGTCACACACACTGAATCAGATTGAAACACAGAACACCATAGGGGTTTATCCATTTAGAAAACGCCAAACACGATCAGAATCATACCACAATTCAGAACATAAACCATCAAAACTCCCTATGGCTGAACTTCCAAATTGAATCAAGCCTCCACCTACCTCGATTGCAGTAGAGATTGACAATAATCTGAAGCGGTAATAGCAATCTGAACAATGACCCTCCAGACACGAACAACAGCCTCTGATTTCCACAATCAAACACCCAAAAATCTGAAAGTAAGCGAAGAACCTAGAGCCATTCAAGTTCCAAAATCTACAACACAAACTTGAAATCGACAGTCCCGAATTCACCACTTGATCATCCACTACGGCCCCAATCAGACTTCCAACCGAACGCCAATGCGACCACTGATTTAATAGCATTCGAAGGATCCAAATCAGTAAACCGAGAAGGGAGGAGAAAGCCAACGAAGTTCAGAATTCCATAGAACAAACCTGATAACGGAACGAGGAAAATCTAGTAACGAAGGTCTTCAATCTGATTGCATCCGTAGTACTAAAATTCTCAGCAGAGAACGAATTGGAGAGAGAGAGAGGGAAGAAGAATGCTCGTTCAGACTTTGAAAAATGCTCCCACGACGTTCTAACATGAATAACAACGATTAGAAAAGGAAGAAAAATAAGGATTCTCTTCCTTATTTAATATCTCAATTAATTACCTTAAATTAGTTAGAGGAAATGACTCTCTTGCCCTTAGCTATGATAATAATGTCGCTGACGTCCCCACTGATAATAAGGAATGCAATCCAACTTAGAATAACGTTATAACCGGACATAATAATGTTACAAAATATGGGTTATAACATCACCTCCCCCTTAAAATAATTTTATCCTCGAAATTGACTCACCTCACTGGTCGAAAAGGGAGGGAAACTTAGCACGTAGCTCATCCTTGAGCTCCCAAGTCTCTTCACTCTCTGTCTGGTCAGACCACTGGACCTTAACCATGGGCAGGGTTTTGCTACGAAGTCGACGTACGTTTTTGGCTAGAATGCGGGTAGGCACTGCCTCAAAACTAAAGTCTTCTCGCAACTAGAGCTGACTAAGGTCGATCACATGGGACAGATCATGCAGGTACTTACTCAGCAACGAAACGTGAAATACATTATGCACAGCTTGTGAGCCTCGATTTTTAAACCCTACCCTATGTTGATTAAGCTGATTAGGAACTATTCGGGTTTTAGGTCCACTTATAACCTAAGATTAATAACTATGTCATATAACATTAATTATTAAAACCTAAGCTAGCTCACTGGAACCTATTATGAGTCGCCACCTAATTTTAACCTAGATTAAATTAGGAAAGGAGAGTTCAGGTTCGGGGGCTTGATAATCGACTTATTTAGGGTTCAATTACTTTCATTACCCCTAGAAGTTGTTTTTCCTCTACTTAGTTTAATTACGGCTTATTACGAGTCGTTTTAACCTATGTGCGCGAGCTTCTGTTTTTTTTTGTGTTTTTAGCATTTTTTGACTGAAAATAAAAGTGAAAGTTGAAATTACCTAAACTAGGGTTTCGGAGGCAGAATTAGGTCAAATTTTGTTTCCGTCCGTGACTACGGACCTAATGTCCGTACCCACGGACCCTAGTTAATCTATGTGGAAATAAAAGTCGAATTAAACAGAAAACGAAAATTTGAAAAGTCCGGGGCCACAGACAGGATGTCCGTGGGCCCGAACATTGTTTAGAGAAAACCTAAAATTTGAAAAATTTAAAATCCCGCCGCCGTCCGTGGGTGTCCGTGGCCACGGACAACCCGTCTGTGGTCCCGGACCATAGGTCCGAGGTCCCGGACCACCCACGGACAGGGGTTATCTGGTGGTTCCCGACGGTGTTTTCGATTAAAAATTATGAACGCGTAGCCTGAAAGGTATACAATTTGTTAGTAATTGAAAGATTGCAGTTTGAAGTGGAATTATGTACGAAACTTGACAAACAAGTAACAAGGCAGAAGCAAAAGCAATTGGCAATACAGAAGCCGAAAAAGGGTTGGTTTGAGCCCAAAATTTAACAGAGAGTTATTAAGGTTATGGGGATTTATAAAAGTAGAATTATAACCTGTTTTGCCTTTGAATTCAAGATGATTCTTCACGTTGGGATTCTTTGGAGGCTCCGATGATGCCGGTTCCGGATTGAGTTCGACCCGAGCTTCTGGTTGTTGATTGTTGATGATGTTCTTCACATTTTGGAGGTGGTTTGGTTGATGTTTGATGATTGTTGATGTGTTGGGAGTTGAAAAGTGTGTTTAGGTGGTGATTTCGGGGGATTTTTGATGTGATTTTGGTGCTCGGATGTGTAAAAACGTGGGGGACTTGTGACGGCTAGGTTTTCTGGTTGCTTAAGGTTCTTGAAATTCTGATTTGATCATGGGATAAGGTTCCTTATATAGGCTTCCTTAAAGATAGAAAAATCCGGTAAAAACCGAGATTTACCGACGTTTTAGCTCAAGGGCTTCCAAAAGGAATTTGATTATAAAATTTTACACATGGGTAAAGGATGATATTTCTGATTTTTCTAAAGTGGAATCGAATTTTTTGGATATTGGGATATTTTTAAATTCGATTTCTCGTCAGATTCAATCAGAAATTGCTAGAAAATTATTGGAAATTCAAAAAATTAAACTTCCAATGCCATTATGCTTCAAATGTCATCCTCTATCATGGGTTAAAATTTCAAAGCATTTTGAATTGATTTGACCATTATTTGCGGGGAGAGAAAAAGCTATAGAGGGCTTAGAAGCCTTGAAAAATTACGAAAATGCCCCTGGAGATGACTAAGCTGTCCCTAGTACTCTGAGATGTGCCGATCAAACTGGGAACGCTCGCTACTAGCCTATTAGTAGAGACTCTCTTCCGGGGGGTTGAAATTTTGGGTATAACAGATTGCCCCCCGTCAACTAGACTTTATAATGGAAATGAAAAGGCTAGTTGATGCTTGAGTGATACCCCAAAATTTTGGATCTTAAAAGACCCCACGTGCAATTGAAATCCGACGAGTTGTGTCGAGCTATTCTAAGGCGCTGACTACCTATGAGTAAAGTGGAAGGGTGTCGAGCGGTTCTATGGCGTTGACCACCTAAAGGTAATATTGAAGTAATGTCGGACTATTCTAAGGCGCCGACTACCTATAAGGATGATATGATGTTAAGCTATTCTAAGGTGTTGACTACCTATAATGAATGAGATAATGTCAAGCTATTCTAAGGCGCTGGATACCTATAATGAATGAAGTGACGTCAAGCTATTCTAAGGTGTTGACTACCTATCAGTGATTGAAAATTGGTGTTGGGTCGAGTTCTTCTATTCGGGTGAGTTCTTCTACTCTGGTGAGTTCTACTGCTCTGGTGAGTTCTGCTGCTATGGTGAATCTGAATCTTTGGCTGATAATCTGTATCCCTGTATCTTTGGCTGAGAACCTGTATCTCTGAAGAATCTGTATCTTCGGCTGAGAACTTGTATCTCTGAAGAATCTGTATCTTCGGGTGAGAATCTGTATCTCTGAAGAATCTGTATCTTCGGGTGAGAATCTGTATCTCTGAACAATCTGTATCTTCGGCCGAGAATCTGTATCTCTGAAGAATCTATATCTTCGGCTGAGAATCTGTATCTCTGAAGAATCTGTATCTTCGGCTGAGAATCTGTATCTCTGAAGAATATGTATCTTCGGGTGAGAATCTGTATCTCTGAAGAATCTGTGTCTTCGGGTTATGGAATGATAACGGTCTCATGAAAACGATTGTGATGAAAACTGATCGCTGGAGTGCCGAACAAGGCAATGATGATAAGGTGTATGCAATCAAAATGTATGAAAGTTACTTGTTCAAAACAAGAAACCGTTGGAAAATGTGTCAAACATGGCAATGCTAAGGATTGAAAATTGTCCAGGGCAAGACATTGCTAGAAAGTGTGTCAAATGTGGCCATAATGAGGTTTATGAAACCGAAGTGTTTGAAGGAAATTTGTTCAAAACAAGAAATTGTTGAAAGAGGGGCCAAACGTGGCAGTGTTTGAAGAAAATTCTGTTTAGTGAAAAGGAAAGTGAAATTATCATTTCCTAACTATAGACTTCAGACTTGTAGTTTATCTCCTATGAGATGAACATGCCACCGGTGGGGTATGGTTTATGATGTGAAGGTAAGGGCTTATGTGGGCATGTGGTGTTTGATGTGCTGGTAAGGGCTTATGTGGGCCTGTGTAGTGGCGGTGTGGAGGTAAGGGCTTATGTGGGCCTGTGTAGTGGTGGTGTGGAGGTAAGGGCTTATGTGTGCCTGTGGTGGAATGGTGGTGGTGATGTTTGAGCTCTGGGTTCCAATTGGTGTTGTCATAGCAATTGTTGGAACCAACAATTGCCCCCAGTATTTTTCCCTTAAGACAATCTAAGCTAGAGTTCATGGCAATCGATCGTTCTGATCGATTGCCCCCAGTATTTTCTTTTATTAAACGTGTGAATGAGTCTCGTCCTCACAGGGTCAAGGCTTATGTTTTTATGTTGTGCTTCCTAACCTACCCTCGGCGTGTTTGGTGCTTGCACTCGTTCCTCACCTACGGTAACAACTTCTAGACCATTGAATTCGATATTTGATGGATTACGCATTTGATCTGTTACTTTCACGTGATTGGACACACAACTATCAAGTTGGAAGTCTCCTTTAAAGCTTATAACGTGGCCATGGGGTGTGATGAAGGACAACGGGACCATGGAGGGATATTTGAGGTATGTGGAGCTTAAGTGGGAGACCAAATCTGCACCTTGCGTCTTCTCTCGGATTCATCTTCCTTGTCTGGAAGTCGTCTAGCTGCTTGT
This sequence comes from Limonium bicolor, assembly GCA_023374045.1. Lineage (NCBI taxonomy): Eukaryota > Viridiplantae > Streptophyta > Magnoliopsida > Caryophyllales > Plumbaginaceae > Limonium > Limonium bicolor. The sequence goes on along the minus strand of CM041782.1, from coordinate 66,841,986 downwards.
GTTGACGTTGTTTTCGAGCTTCTGGACTTGGACTTTTGAAGTTGTCCTTTACACCATTTTCTCTTCTCGTTGTCATTTGGATTTCTTCGAGCACTTCGGGTTTGCCTCTTTGTTTTATCCTTTCTTGACTTCGCCTTCGGGGTTCTTGTGTCTCCCGGTTTGAGTTTTAAGAGCTGTTTTGATGTGAGCTCTTGGATCCTGTGTCACTTTGGGACCATTTGCGGATCACTTTGTCATGCTGATATCGGCTTTGCTTCTTTGGACTGATGAAAACGTTATCTGAGAGTCAGGCTCCTCGCTTCCTTGGTCACCGGGTTGGTTATTCATCACGGGCTGGCTGTTCTGTGGAGCTTTGCAATATATGAAAGGCTCAGGGGGGTGCCTAGGGTTTAATGTCAGGGTTCACAAGCTTTTGGCTATGTGGTGCTTACCTAGGCGCTTCGTCATTCCTGATAGTTGTGTATCCGCTCTTTGTTACTTTTCACAGGTCTAAGAGTAAATTTACAAATTATCTCCTTCGGTCGAAGTTATGCCGTTTACCTTACCTTTGAATGTGGTCTCGACGGAGTCGTGTAAAAAATGACACGCTCGTTCACTAATGGTTTTCCGCTCAAGTCACTCTCGTGAATTCTCACTCTGAGACTTGTTCGCATATTTAAACGAAAGGTGAAAGATGACGAACTAAAACTCAGATTGCCCCCAGTATAATCCAGGGTTTATAACAACAATTTGACAAATGTAGACTTGAACCGCTTCGTGGGTTGTTTGGAATGTTTTGGGGTGAGTAGTGGTGTTTGGTTGGACGTTCATCTTTTTAGAACAAAAGACAAGTCGTTTTGTTCAGTTGCCAAGAAATGACCGTTTCATGAAATTAGTTTTAAGAAATGTTTGCTAATGAGCAAGATGATTTGGTTGAAGGTGCAAGGGTGAACGAACACATTTCTTTTATTATCATTTTTGTGATTACAAAACTGAAAAAGCCGAAAAACTGAAATTTTAAAATCTAAAACTTCATTAAAATAGAAATGTGATACACTTTCCCACAAAATTGAAATGAGTAAATAAAAAAAAAACATACTAGACTTTTGCCTATTCAATAAACTGGAGTCCTTGCTCGATAAGGTCTCGATCTTGTGCTTCAATGCTCTATAGTCGTCAGTACTGTGTCCTAGTAGTTGATGAAACTGGCAGAAATGATGGAGATATTCCCCGACTTGGGTGATCCCAGGACTAGGTGTGAGAGGTTGTAGTAAGTCCAGCTCGTGTAGCTTCACGAGTGCTTGACTGAGAGGCCGGCCAATGTCGATAAACTATCTCGGTGTAGAGAACCCCTTGGATCGGGGTGAGGCCTTGACGCTCTGCTTGCCAGCACTGGGTTTTTGTATGGTGCTCACTTGGTACGAAACTTGAGCTGCTTTGGCCGGTCCTGACTTAAAGGTCTCGATACTCACACCTGGGCTTGGGTTGTCCCAGCTTCAGCTCGCCTTTGTGAATCTTTTCTTCCATGACTCTTACCTGTCCCGTCAGCATGTCGAAATTAGGGAAGTATGTGCAACTCAGCTCGTTGTTGTATTGTCTCTGCATATTGTCCACAACATTCAAATTTGTTCTTGCTCATCCATTTTTGTAGGCATAGGAGCGGCCTTCATCCTCCACCGTTTGATTAAGTCGGACATTGATTCACTGTTTCCCTGCGGGTGCTAGCAAGGTTGGACCTGGTGACTTCAAGATTCTTAGCATACTCGAAATGGTGCAGGAAAGCCTCACAAACCTCTTCATAGGTTTGGTGTCATCCTCTGAGTCAAGTACCAACGTTGAGGTATTTCATCGAGATAACGGGCGAAAACCTTGGCCTTCTACATGTCATTCAACTGAGGATGGACATTTCCCTATCGAACATCACTAGATGGACCTGCGAGTCTGAGGATCCCTTGTATAGAGCAAGTGGGGTAGCTTCAACTTTAGAGGAGATTAACCTCGGGGTACGATTCCATAGAAGAGTAATCAAAACCAGCTGGCTTGCTAGCTTTTTCCATACGCTCGATCCTTTTCAGGGCCTTCCTTAATTCTGCAGTTAGTTGGCGGTCCGGGACGACTTGCCCTACAAATGTTTGTGCATCCTGGGCCTCAACAGAGTTAACTTCGATGTAGTCACGCTCGTTCCATGAGTCCGAAATCTTTCCTGAAATGTTTTCCTAATGACCAACCTCAAGGGAATTGATTTTGCTTTTCAGCCTTTCGATGATGGTGACATACTTAGCCTCCATGTCATTAGTGGTGGACCTATGTTTCTGTTCCATGGCATCATAGGCAGCCATGTACCTTTGCTCTAAGGCTGAAAACTGGGCCTCCATGCTGACTGGTTTCCTCCCTCTTCCACTGGGATTCGGGCTTATCTGTTGGAAAACAAAGTGAATTGAGCTAAAATTCTGGACCGTGAAGAAGTTTAGGTAAAACTTGTTTGGGCTGCAAGAAAAGCATATGAGCTGGAATGTTTCAAAGATTGTGGGTAGGCACTGAGGCCCGAAATGAGTTGGAAGGGAGGCACATGGGCCGGAATGATTCATGAGCTGTGAACTGGTGCCTAGGCTGAAATGTTTGAAGAGCGTGGTTCTTGAGCCGGAATATTCTGAGAAATGGGCGCTTGGGCCAAGAATGTGTTTGGGCTAGAAGTAAGAGCCATGGGCGAAGTGATTTCTAAACCATGTTCTGGATGTGAATTGGAATTTGGGCCGAATGATTATGATTGGGCCTGAAGATGATACCCATGTCCAGGATCGTGGGTCAAAACCCGAGTAAAAAGTCTTCTGGACTAAAATGGGCCTCAAAAAGAAAGGCCTGATGGATTTTTATGGATCGCTTTAGGTGGATGTTTTTTCATGGGCCTAGAACTAAATTGATAATTCAAATTGGGCCAAAAGAGAGAAATCACCTTAGTCTAAACTTTTGGGCTAAAAGCCCAAATGTTTCACATATCAAACCAAACAGGGCCTCTAGGCCGCAAACAATAAAGCTGTAAATTCGGGTTGGGCTGAGTTGATGTAGGAAAAGTTCTATCAATTCCTAGGCTGGGTAGTGGACCGATCACATAAGCAGACAAGGCCCATACAAATTCTACATGTCCTCACTTGAACTTATCCAATTCGGGTATGGATCGATCTGGAGAGGTGCTTGGGGGCGTGGGCCTAGGTCGCCACAAAGGAATAGGCTTGCACGCTATTCTCTTTGGGCTTCCCCACTTTTTTCACATCACCTGAAGGTGTGCGTCTACGGTCGAGTCTTTGACTGACCAACAATGGGCTAGGTAAGGGCACTGTCAGGAAAACGCTTGGGGCTAAGGCCCAGGTATTAAGGGATGTGGTTAGACGACATCCTCCTCTTTTCCCCCACTTATTCACATCACCTAAAAGGTGTAAGTCCCTGACAGGGGACCCTCAAACGGGTCCCGGGGTGAAATTGGTTTGCGTGGACCCTCGCTCTCATATGATGCAAAGGTGCAGAAAATTAAAGTGCGCACGAAAGTAAACAAGCAAAGTAATAAAAGCCATAAATGAACAATTTTCGAGTTAAGCCCTCTTCTTAAAATTAAACAAGGTAATATTAAGAAGTGGTCCCAGCAGAGTCGCCAGTCTGTGAGCCTCGATTTTTAAAACCCTACCCTATGTTGATTAAGCTGATTAGGATCTATTCGGGTTATAGGTCCACTTATAACCTAGGATTAATAACTATGTCATATAACATTAATTATTAAAACCTAAGCTAGCTCACTGGAACCTATTATGAGTCGCCACCTAATTTTAACCTAGATCAAATTAGGAAAGGAGAGTTCAGGTTCGGGGGCTTGATAATCGACTTATTTAGGGTTCAATTACTTTCATTACCCCTAGAAGTCGTTTTTCCTCTACTTAGTTTAATTACGGCTTATTACGAGTCGTTTTAACCTAAGTGCACGAGCTTCTGTTTTTTAGCATTTTTTGACTAAAAATAAAAGTGAAAGTTGAATTACCTAAGCTAGGGTTTCAGAGGCAGAATTAGGTCAAATTTTGTTTCCGTCCGTGACTACGGACCTAATGTTCGTACCCACGGACCCTAGTTAATCTATGTGGAAATAAAAGTCGAATTAAACAGAAAACGAAAATTTGAAAAGTCCGGGGCCACAGACAGGATGTCCGTGGGCCCGGACATTGTTTAGAGAAAACCTAAAATTTGAAAAATTTAAAATCCCGCCGCTGTCGTGGGTGTCCGTGGCCACGGACAACCCGTCCGTGGTCCCGGACCATAGGTCTGAGGTCCCGGACCACCCATGGACAGGGGTTTTCTGGTGGTTCCCGACGGTGTTTTAGGCTAAAAATGTATGTACGCGTAGCCTGAAAGGTATACAATTTGTTAGTAATAGAAAGATTGCAGTTTGGAGTCGAATTATGTACGAAACTTGACAAACAAGTAACAAGGCAGAAGAAAAAGCAATTGGCAATACAGAAGCCGAAAAAGGGTAGGTTTGAGCCCAAAATTAACAGAGAGTTATTAAGGTTGTGGGGAGTTATAAAAGTAGAATTATAACATGTTTTGCCTTCGAATTCAAGATGATTCTTCACGTTGGGATTCTTCGGAGGCTCCAATGATGCCGGTTCTGGATTGAGTTCGACCCGAGCTTCTGGTTGTTGATTGTGATGATGTTCTTCACGTTTTGGAGGTGGTTTGGTTGATGTTTGATGATTGTTGATGTGTTGGGAGTTGAAAAGTGTGTTTTAGGTGGTGATTTCGGGGGATTTTTGATGTGATTTTGGTGCTCATATGTGTAAAAACGTGGGGGACTTGTGACGTCTAGGTTTTCTGGTTGCTTAGGGTTCTTGAGATTCTGATTTGATCATGGGATAAGGTTCCTTATATAGGCTTCCTTAAAGATAGAAAAATCCGGTAAAAACCGAGATTTACCGACGTTTAGCTCAAGGGCTTCCAAAAGAAATTTTATTATAAAATTTTACACATCGGTAAAGGATGATATTTCTGATTTTCTAAAGTGGAATCGAATTTTTTGGATATTGGGATATTTTTTTAAATTCGATTTCTCGTCAGATTCAATCAGAAATTGCTAGAAAATTATTGGAAATTTGAAAAATCAAAATTCCAACGCCATTATGCTTCAAATGTCATCCTTTATCATGGGTTAAAATTTCAAAGCATTTTGAATTGATTTGACCCTTATTTGGGGGAGAGAGAGAAAGCCTATAGAGGGCTTAGGAGCTTAAAAATTATGAAAATGCCCCTGGAGATGACTAAGCTGTCCCTAGTACTCTGAGATGTGCTGATCAAACTGGGAACCCTCGCTACTAGCCTATTAGTAGAGACTCTCTTCTGGGTGGGTTGAAATTTTGGGTATAACACAGCTGACAAAGAAGGGGGCAAAGCTAAACGGTACGCCACTGGGCCAATCCTCTCCATGATCTCAAATGGGCCTACAAACCTCGGACTGAGTTCCCACGCTTCCCAAACCGGACAACACCCCTGACTGGATAAACTCGCAGGTAGACATGGTCCCCGACCTCAAACTCGAGCAGTCTGTGTCTCTAATCTGCATAGCACTTCTGCCTACTCTAAGCAACAAGCAAACGCTCCGGAATCATTCCAATCTTCTCTACTGCTCCCTGCACTAGTTCGGGTCCACCAAAACCCTCTCCTTGAGGTCATCCCAATAGATAGGAGACTTGCACTCCTACCATACAACGTTTCAAACGGAGCCATACTAATGCTCGCCTGAAAGCTGTTGTTGTAGGTAAATTCGATCAAGGTCACATGCTGGTCCAGCTACCTCCAAAATCCATGACACATGCGCGAAGCATGTCCTCCAGGCCCTGATTAGTCCTCTCTGTCTGGCCATCCGACTGAGGATGGTAGGCTGAACTGAAAGCTAGATTCGTGCCCAAGGCCTTATGCAAACTACGCCAGAATCTAGACACGAAACGCAGATCACGGTCAGATACTATGGAAGCAAGCACCCCATGAAGCCTCACTATCTCATCAAGGTACAGACGTGCCAACCGCTCTAAACTGAAAGTCTTCTTCCCAGGCAGAAAATGGCAGACTTTGTCAGTCGATCTACTATCACCCACACAGCATCACAACCGAAGGGGTCCTAGGCAACCCCAAGACAAAGTCCATCCCCACACTCTCCCATTCCACTCAGGAATGGGAAGGGGCTGAAGCAAACCCGCTGGCCTCTGGTGTTCGGCCTTCACCTGCTGACAGGTCTGGCACTTCGAAATGAACTCAGAGAAGTCACGCTTCATCCCAGACCACCAGAATGACTCCTTGAGGTCCCAATACATCTTCACCCCTCCTGGGTGCACTGAGTTTGGAGCTCCATGAGCCTCATAAAGGATCTCTCTACGTAGAACTCCATCATCCGGCACACACACTCGCCCTCTAAAATGCAGACAACCATCATTGAAGATGTTGAAGTCTTAACCCTGCTTTGTAGACAGCCCCTCTCTGATCCGACATAGAGCTGAATCTGCCTCCTAACCAACCCTGATCTTGTCAACCAACGAGGACTGAACCTGAAGCGATGTTGTCATACTGGCACTGTCTGATCTGGCTACCCAAAAACCCATACGCTGTAGCTCTGCAGCTGATCTCTGAACTCCTGCCAAGGCACCAGCTACACCCGGAGCTCCTCTCGACTCAAAGCATCTGCCTCCACGTTCGCTTTACCAGGGTGATATAGGATCTCTAAGTTGTAGTCGTGAAGTAGCTCCAACCACCTCCTCTGTCTCAAGTTCAGCTCCTTCTGAGTGAACAAATACTTGAGACTCTTGTGGTCCGTGTAAACCTTACACGACACTCCATATAAGTAGTGTCTCCAAATCTTCAACGCAAACACTACAACTGCCAACTCCAGGTCGTGGGTAGGGTAGTTCTTCTCATAAGGCTTAAGTTGGCGAGAGACATAAGCCACTACCTTACCCTGCTGCATTAAGACACAACCAAGTCCCTTATGGGACGCATCACAGAAGAACTCGAAGCCCTCGGGTCCAGATGGCAAAGTCAGAATCGGTGCGGTAGTCAACCTCTTCTTAATCTCCTGGAAGCTCTACTCGCAAGCCTCGCTCCACTCAAACTTAATCTCCTCCCAACAGACGGGTCAGCGGGGATACAATCTTAGAAAACCCTCAACAAACTTCCAGTAGTAACCAGCTAACCCAAGGAAAAACTACGCATCTCGGCAACATTTGTGGGCTCGCCCACTCCATCACGGCTCTAATCTTCTCAAGATCCACTGAGATACCATCCTTGAGACTACATGTCCCAAGAAACACTACACGATCCAGCCAGAAATCACACTTCTTAAGCTTAGCATAAAGCTCCCGTTCCTTTAGCGTCTGCCGAATGATCCTCGGATGCTCCTCATGCTCCTCTGCGCTCTTGGAGTACACCAAGATGTCGTCTATGAAGACAACCACAAACTGATCCAAATAGGGTTTGAAAATCCGGTTCATCATGTCCATGAAAACAGATGGAGCATTAGTCAACCCAAACGACATGACTAGGAACTCGTAATGACCATAACGAGTCTGAAGGCGGACTTAGGCACGTCCTCGGCCTTAATCCTCAACTGATGGTAGCTGAACAAAGATCTATCTTGGAGAAAACTGTGGCACCCACCAGCTGGTCAAACAGGTCATCAATAAGCGGTAGGGGATAGCGATTCTTGATAGTCACCTTAATCAGCACTCTATAATCGATGCACAATCTGAAGGTTCCATCCTTCTTCTTCACAAACAGCACTGGCGCTCCCAAGGCGAGACGCTAGGGCGAATGAAGCCCTTATCCAGCAACTCCTTCACCTGAACCTTAAGCTCCTTCATCTCTGCCAGACTCATACAGTAGGGGGCCCGAGAGATGGGCTGAGTCTCTGGCGCTATGTCAATGGTGAACTCCACCTCCCTCTCTGGGGGAGCCCGAGCACGTCATCCTAGAAGACCTCTGGAAAATCTCTGACAATCGGAATGCTCTCCAGGATGGATCCCTCGTGTACCTCTGGCAGATAGCACAAATATCCCTGGCAGCCCTTTTCAAGAAATTAGCTGCCTGCATCACCGACACAATCACATGCTCACCTGGAACTGCATTCCCAGAGAAGACTAAACGGTTCCCGCCTGGCAGATCAAACAACACTATCCTAGCTGTACAGCCTATATGGGCATGGTACTCTGCTAGCCAATCCATGCCCAGAATAACATCAAAGCAGGCCATCCGCATCGGGATGAGGTCAGCACAAAAAGTCTTGTCCCGCACTACTATGGGACAAGCCTTACACACAGAGTCAAGAATACAAGGAGCAATCCCACCCAAGGGACTACTCACACATAAGTCTACATCGCTAGGCATAGCAACCAGTCCAAGACTACCCAACAAGTCAGAGCAAACAAAGGAATGCGTAGCCCCAGAATCAAACAGACAAAACATATCCTGAGAATGGATCTGGAGGATACCTGAGACGACATGATCACCAGCACGGTCACACCCTGCCAAGGCGTAAATGCTGGCCTGAGTCTGAGGCTTCTTTCTGATCGGACCTCACCCCTGAATCTGAAGTGGTGCCTCTACCAGACGCCTGAGGGCACTGAGCAATCCTGTGCTCCATCGACCCGCATTTGAAACAAGCACCGGTCTTCTTTGTAGAACTCCCTGTCAGGATGGGAGTGGCCACAAGACCCACACTTCGCCCCAGCTGACGAAGATGAAGAAGCTCCCCGGCGATGTCAGTCTCTACCAGCAGGGCGACATCTGCCACATCTCTAAAGGTCCGGTGACGAAGAGGTGTCCCAGCAGACCTAATATCTGGTCTCAGCGCGCTCGAACTTTCGGGCCTTCCTGTGCTCATCCGGCCAGGTGCATACTTCGAGAGAGTCACGAACTTCCTCACGTACTCCTCGACTGACATATCTCTCCCCTGACGCAGCCGATTATACTCATTAATCTTCTGGTCCTTATATACATCCGGGTAGAAACTGCTTGTTGAACTCCAAGCAGAACTGATCCCAGGTCCAAGACTGAGGGTGCTTACCCATCACCATATGCCACCACTCCTTCGCCTCCCCTTAAAGAGGAACATGGCGAAGTCTACCTTCTGGTCCTCTCCGAACCATCACCCTAAGCAGATTCTCGACCTCAGTAATCCAGTGGCTCGCCTCCTAAGGGTCACCACAACCATCAAAGGATGCCGGCTTCAGCTTCATAAACTTGGAGGGCCTTGACCCGGCCTCCTATAGCATTCGCCCCAGCTGGGCCTGCGCCACCAGTTCCTCCACCACCTCCCCAGCAGCTGCAGCCACTGTACATCAGCTGCACCACAAACTGCTACACTGCCTCTACAGCATCTCCCTGAAGGGTCGCTGGGGTTCTACGAGGAGGCATTCTAAGGCAAACAAATCCAAAACTCATCAGAACTAACTCAGACTTCAAGCGACTGTCACAATTGAACCTCACACAAGCAAACACATCCACAGACCCTAAAGAAAGCTGAACCTGGCTCTGATACCACTAAATGCAACGCCCCAAAACCGGCTAAGATTCAGAGGCATTACACACCGTGTATTACTACCTAATAACGTAAGGCTCTAAAGCTAACGTTCACATTCAAGGCCCGAAATAACACTTCCACTAATAATTGCAAAACAATTGTATTAAATACACCAATGATAAAGTAAACCTCAAAACCAAGTTAGAAGTCAGAATAAAGTGAGCCCGAAGGCTACAAAACATAAGGTCCACTGCCTAACAAACAAAATGACTAAATACGTAAAGCTCCAGAAACTTAGGATGATCCTCGCTTATCAACCTGCAAAAACAATAAGAGTAGGGGGATGAGCACACAACTATGCCAGTAAGCAGCAACCGAATAAGGTCGCTCAAAACATTTGAAATCAGAGGAGAAGCAGAATATCAATAGTTCCAAATCCGTCAGATGCTTACACAATCAAATATAGAATGGAACGCTGGAGTCCCAATCCAGAAATAATCAGAAATCACCAACAGAGAGGGACAACAATGCACACACTCAGAAGGGTCGAAGACCCATAGATCAAAAGAGTCAAAGGGGTCATCAACCCCACAGAACAGAAAGGGAATGACCCACACTCAAAATGACGTCTACATGGTATACCACGGAATAGCTCGACCCAACCATTCACGGCTCAGAAACAGAGTATAGTGTCCCAAAACAAAAGGTTTGCAAAAACAGGAGCAAACTTGCATTTAAACAAGCCAAAACACTTATCATACAGTAGTAGGGACTTAGAGGAGTCCAACGCCGCAAACAGCATTCTAATCAAAGTTCAGACGGAGAAGTTATACTGAAAATAGTGCGGTGTCCGAGCTTGTGTCCGGACGTATAAGTTCGGACGCAAGTCGACACTCAGAAACCTGTATTGCCAAACGTCTGAACTTGTGTCCGAGCATTAATGTTCGGACACAAGTCGATTTGAAATCAGACAGAGGAGTTTCAGAATGTCCGAACATTGAAGTTCGGACCGATGCTCGGACGGGTTTAGGAGAAAAGTTACGCGGTGGTGTCCGACCTTGTGTCCGGACATCAATGTTCGGACACAAGTCGAACTAAAATCAGAGAAAGGCAACAGAGGTGTCCAAACATGTGTCCGAACATACAAGTTCGAACACATGCCGAGACTTGTAGTCCAGAGCCGTCCTCGCACTCTGTCCGAACATCAAAGCTCGGACAGAAGATGTTTGGACACGGTTCAAAATTCAGAAATCAGAAGCGTCAAAACGCACTGTCCGAACTTCTAAGCTCAGACAGCCGTTCGGACAAGACAAGAACAACAATTTCCACTACGAACTCAGAAGGGACAAAAACTTGTATAGAAAACGACATTATTTGCCGAATTGTCACGCACACCGAATCAGATTCAAACATAGGACACCATAGGGGTTTATCCATTTAGAAAACGCCAAACACGATCAGAATCACACCACAATTAAGAACATAAACCATCAAAACTCCCTATGGCTGAACTTCCAAATTGAATCAAGCCACCACCTACCACGATTGTAGCAGAGATTGACAATAATCTGAAGCGGTAACAGCAATCCGAACAATCACCCTCCAGACACGAACAACAACCTCTGATTTCCACAATCAAACACCCAAAAATCAGAAAGTAAGCGAAGAACCTAGAGCCATTCAAGTTCCAAAATCTGCAACACAAACCTGAAATCGATAGTCCCGAATTGACCACTCGATCGTCCACTGCGGTCCCAATCAGACTTCCAACCGAACGCCAATGCGACCACTGATTTAATAGCATTCGAAGGTTCCAAATCAGTAAACTGAGAAGGGGAGAGAAAGCCAACAAAGTTCAGAATTCTGTAGAACAAACCTGATAACGGAACGAGGAAAATCCAGTAACGAAGGTCTTCAATCTGATTGCAACAGCAGTACTAAAATTCTCAGTAGAGAAAGAACTAGAGAGAGAGAGAGAGAAGAAGAACGCTCGTTCAGACTTTGAAAACTGTCGACGCTCCCACGACGTTCTGACATGAATAACAACGATCATAAAAGGAAGAAAAATAAGGATTCTCTTCCATATTTAATATCTCAATTAATTACCTTAAATTAATGAGAGGAAAGGACTCCTTTGCCCTTAGCTATGATAATAATGCCACTGACGTCCCCAATGATAATAAGGAATGTAATCCAACTTAGAATAACGTTATAACCGGACAAAATAATGTTACAAAATATGGGTTATAACACTGTTAGTGTCTCATAGACCCGGGCGTGTCACAGACTTTGATATCTCAGTTCTTCCACCATTAGAATATCCCAAATGTCTTATACATTTGAGTGTCTCATAGACTCTGACATCTCAAACCTAAAACTTCTCAAAACCTTGAGCTCTCCGATTCCCTATCCTAAACTAGTAAGGTCTGGTCTCAACAGGGAGTTAAGCACATAGGCAACCCACACAGGGTGCGACTGTATTCCAATCTAAAAACCCCTTTCCCAACTCTAAGGTGGTGTTCATTTCTGTCAAACATTCAAATGCCCTCTAAATCCTACAAACCCTCGACTTCTTCAACTCTAAATCATTTTCCCAATCTTTCATTCTATACTCATCTGAATTCATCAATTCCTCTTCTTGGCGCTAGTTTGGCAGAAAAGCTCACCTCATCAGCTCCCCATACTCGACTCTTTTTCTATCCCATCCTTATGGCCCTTATAATGAATCTCTCTAAAAAGGTTTTGAAAGAAGGCAATCCCAACAATTGGAAACCGAGGTTTCCTCGGGCACCAATCTAAAGTCGTGGTTGTTGCCACTTCTAAGGGGTGTAACCCACACAGAATCTCTACAAATGACCAGATAAGTTATCCATAGGCAATGATTTCAGAGTCAACTAACTGTCCTTAGAACCCTCTTGTGGAGGGTAATTTTTCGGTACCAGGGGGTCTATCTAAATATGGTCTAACTGAGAAGTCAAGATCCTAGAAAATGTCATTCTGTGGAGGGTGAAAAACCCCCTTTATTCAGGCAGCCCTCAAATACCTACTTTATCATCCGTCTTTCCCAGAAAGCTTGATAGGGAGTGCCAGTGAACACTACACATGCTCTCAATGGGCTCCACGCGAACTTATGCCCTAAGGGCGGAATTGACTAGAGTCGCCACCTAGTTCGATCTAAGATACTAAGAAGGAAAGAAAGCAGGGTTCTAAGAAATGTTGGTTGACTCTGAATTTGTTGCCTATGGATGAGACTTATCTGATCAAGCCAGAGATTCTATGGCGGGTTCGCACTGGGTTACACCCCTTAGAAGTGGCAATGACCACGACTTCGGATTAGTGCTCGAGGAAACCTCGGTCTTCAATTGTCGGGATTGCCTTCTTTCAAAACCTTTTTAGAGAGATTCATGTAAAAGCCAAGGATAGTATTAGGACGGGAAGAGAGAATAAGAGTGGATGAGATGAGCTTTTCTGTCAAGCTTGCGCCAAGGAGAGGAATTCCTGAATTCGGATGAGTATAGAATGAAGATTTGGGAAAAGTCTGAGGTTGGGTGAATAGACAAAACGTGGAGTCTGATGGTTTGAAGTCAGTAGGAGCCGAAGAAGGTTTAAGTGTTTGAGAGATATGAGAGTCACCTTAGAGGAGGAAAAGGGTTTTTTGTTTGGAATGAGGTCGCACCCTGTGTGGGCTGCCTACGTACTCAACTTCCTGTTGAGATCAGACCTTACGTAGTTCACGATTTTTGGGTTTTGGAAGTTTTGATGTTTGTGGAGTTTGAAGATATTTGAGGTGATTGAGATTTAGAAGGGTTTAGAGTTTCGAGAAGTTTCAGGCTTGAGATGTTAGTCCGTGAGATGCTCGGGTCTATGAGACATTTGAAACCTTGAGATGTCGAAGTCTGTGAGACACTTGGGTCTATGAGACGCTTAGGTCTGTGAGACGCTCAGGTCTGTGAGGCATTCGAATCATTGGAATGACAAAGTCTGTGAGACACTCGGGTCTGAGACATTTGGAGTGGAGAAATTGGAATGGAATTGAAATTGAATTGAAATCAAAGTTGAATCGGGGTTGAATGAATATTGATTTGAATTGAATTTGAATTGAATGAGTTTGGAATTGAATTGAATTTGAATTTGAATTTGAATGAGTTTAGAATTGAATTGAATTTGGCTTTGAATTGAATTTGGATTGAATTTGGACTTGAATGAGTTTAGAATTGAATTGAATTTGAATGGAATTTGGTTTGAATTGAATTTGGGTTGGGGTTGGAAAAATGGGTCGGGTCAAAATTTGGGTTGGTCAAAGTTTAGGTCAAGATCAAAGTTCGGGCCAAGGTCAAAGTTGGATCGGGTCAAAGTTGGGTCAAAGTCAAAGTTTGGATTGGTCAAAGTTGGACCAAGTCAAAGTTTGGGTTGGTCATAATTGGACCGGGTCAAAGTTGTACCAGATTGGGCCTTGGTCAAGGTTTGGGCTGGATTGGGCCTTAGTTGGGCTTTTGGGTTGAATTGGGCCGAATTGGGCCTTGGTCAAGGTTTGGGCCGGATTGGACCTTGGTTGTGCTTTTGGGTTGAATTGGGTCTTGGTCAAGGTTTGGGGCAGATTGGGCCTTGGTTAGGCTTTTGGGTTGAATTGGGCCGAATTGGGCCTAAATGGGTATGGGTCTAGAATAAGTTTGGGTTTTGGCACGAATTGCGTTTGGGCCCGAAATGGGTTTGGGCCCGAAATGGGTTTAAAGGGCCTAGTTTTGTGAAGTTGGGCCAGGTCAAAATGGGCCGAGTCAAAGTGGGCTTTTTGATGTGGCCTGAATTGGGCCTAGTTTGGGCTTTTGGTCTTTTTTTAGGAAATACGCATTGGGCCGGATCAGAAATGAGTGGGTTAAGAAGTGGGTAGTTATTGGGCTGATTTGAGGCTCATTTTATGGATTTGATTTTTGACATATTTTGAAGATTTGATTTTTTTTGGATTTTTGAATTGATTTTGGAATTGAATAATTGATTGTGAATTTTATTCTGACATTATGGATGATTTGTAAAATTTTAAGGGAAATAGGTATTCCTCACATGGGCCATGTCTAGGACCCGTATTCATGGAGGATACCCCAACCTAAAGCTTCTTCACAAAGGGATGACCTATGGGCTAACTAGGGCTTCCTAGGTATTGGGCCTCTATATTGGGCTGGGCCCAACAATTACCAAGCTAATCTATGATAGATAGCATGTAATGATAACAAATAAAATGAAATAAAAACTGGATATAGGTAACCAACATATATACAAAGAAATTCAACCATTACTCAAAGCAACCTAAACTGAGTTGCTAATTGATTTATTTCCCTTTCTGTTTTACTGGTCACGTGCGTTCTTTTTCTTTTTTCTTTCTTTTTTTAAGTCAAGCTCCAAATCTACTGAAACTTTACAAAAACTCAAACTCAAAGTGTACGAATCAATCGGGGTATTGTTGGTTGCTTTACCCTTATACAAATTCAGGTTATGACCAAAACCAAAGTCGTTATGCTAATATAAGTTATTTTTTATTTAAAAAGCTATATACAGGATGAAAACAAAACCAGGCTAGAGATATACACGGTAGGATTAAGCAATTTCTTCACTCAGCAACAACATCAATCGTAGATTAAAGTAAAACTCATAGACATGAACAAAATCCTAAACTAGTCCCCTCTATTACACATACCATCTTGACAAATAGCATATTAATAAGATAGTTAAATCAAAACAGGATTATTGAAGAACATGTGAACAATACTAAGGAATGAAGGTGGTGCTTGTTTACTGTGAATATACACCATTGAATACGCAAGGACGGACAGAGCAGCAAACGACCAACAACCAGTGGAAATCAGAAACAGTCAAGGGCTAAGATGAAAATACATAAATCAGGACCCGATTAAGCAAACGCTTCTTCTTAAACAAAGGCAGGGAGTAATCTTATCAGCAAGATAATTTCTACACCAGAAGCTTAAACAAATAAGAAAAATTAAACATAAAACCAGCCTTCTGTTTTAGTAGAGACCAACCAAAATCTTCTTTCAGAAATCCATGTGTGTCAAGCTTAATCTAGGTCTCGGTATGGTGATTCAAGCAAGCAAGTCGGAGAGTGAGGATCTCGTAGATATGTTCCCCTTTGGGCAGTCCCTCTAAATGCAAAGTTCTGTCCATATTCTGAGGTATCAGGTACCTCGGTCAAGTCATATTGTAAGAAGTATTAGTGAGTTGTTCGACCAACCAAATTGAAAGAGTAATAGCATACCAATTCTGAATTAAAGTCTGAATAAAAATCCATACAAAGTGACAATGAAAAAAAATGATGTCGTAAGTAATGTCTCAAACTACGAGTCAAAGTGCGTGAGGGAGTCGATGGGGTCTTCAGTATCATATGATCCTATTCTACAACAAATACCAGTCGTACCTAATTTGTCTTAAAATGAATCAATGAATATGAGATCGATGAACTAAATTAAGAAATCAGGTCATACAGCAGAAAATAAGAACAGGAAAATAGACCTTATTAATCTAACACCAATTGTATATAGCGAAAGGAAAGATCCAGCAAACGTAAATAGCACAGGCACGATCTAGATATAAGATAGAACTCAAAAATCCTGAGTGAAGAGCATAGTCAAGCTAGAACTGAACATGGCCAAACAAACACCAAAACTCAATTGTAATACAGAAAGATTAACGCACTGAGCTTAAACCCATTGATCCAACATGTTACACCACGGATTAAACCACGAGAAGGTGGATTCATAGGGATCTAGGTAAGTGTCCCGCCATCGGATTATCAAGTATGAGGACAAATCAATTAGATAGTTTGAAACAGAACAAACACCAGCAGGTCTTCTTCGACAACCAAGGCTTAGTGCAACAAGGGAGTTCCAGTCAAAATGACTCAGAGAAACAGCTAAGGTTAGCATTAGCGAGAGTTAAGGATATGAACAGGGGCGGTGTATGTGCATTCATTGCTTGCTAGTTAAGTCGACTACGAGAATGAAGAAGAGCGGTGCTCTTGGGTTCCGGGTTCGAGTTATAGAAATTACCGGCGAAAGGGATGAAGGAGGTAGGTGCTCTCGTTCAAATTTACAGATGGGTGTTGTCTGTCTAAACGGACCGCGAAGTGGAGAAAAAGGGAGAAGAAGGTATATGTTTCTGATTCACCAATTTACAGATGGTTGAAGAGAATGAAGAACAGGGGGTAGGAAAATTATCGATCCTATTGAGGGAAGAATGGGGTGTCAGTTGTGCTATTGTTCTGGATTTTCCTTTGCTTCAGAGATGAAAAAAAAAAAGAAAGGTGATGACTGAGAGCTGGAGGCGGCCTCAATTGAACTGGGAAGAAGAGATGAGGAGAAAGGCGTGCAAGATCGGGCACTTTTTTTCACTGTTTAGGATATTTAGGCTCAGTTCGGCATGGGTGTTTTGGCAGCAGGAATGCGCTGGCATAAATGTAGCATATTTGCTGGCAGGAATGTGCTGGCATAAATACAACTGTTTTGAAAACTGCTGTTTGGCAATGCAGCATATATGCAGCATGTTTGGTTAAGTTAGTTATATGTAGTGCGTTTACCGTTTATTTTGTTAGTAAAAATAAATAAAAAATTCACAAACAATAAAATTTTTATTTCTATTATTTACGCAAAACTTGTAACTCCTAAACAATATATTTTTATTATTTAAATTTTATAATTCTTACAAATATAAAAGCGTAAAAAAAGAGAAAAAACGTTTCAAATTTTCTGATAATGTTATGTGAATTTATTTAGTGAAATTATAACTTTTAATAATATATATATTTTTATAACTTTGTATGTTAATAAATTTATATGCATTCATATTTCTATATACTATTTTAATATTTTAATTTATATATCAACAAGTGTGTATATTTATTCGTTTTTTAATTTTATTAATCTATGTGGTATTACAAATAATATATTATAGATTTGTATTATAAATGTGACTTTTTGTAAATTTGGCTAAAGATGTAGTACTATTTTTTATAAATTATTTAAAGCATTATGTAATTTGTAATAAATAAAGTAACTTGTAAAAAATTTTCTTTTTTTTAATCAATAGTCACAGTAATTGCATTATGAAGTGAGTAAAAAAACGGAAGTGAAAGCACGAAAACGAAAAAGTATCATTTGCTGCGGGCATTTATGCTGACATTTATGCTTTATTTGTGCTGACATTTATGCTGACATTTATGCTGTTTTAGGCGAACAACAAAAATAAATAAAGGAGTCCAAAACAGTATATGCTGTATATTTATGCTGTCAAAAAATGCACATAAAATGCATGCCGAACGCATCCTTAGTATTGTTATTTTATAACATAGGGGTTAGGGTTTTTTTAGAAGGGAGAGTGCCCGTTGATTCTCTGAATGGGCTGTAGGTTATTAATATACTAATGGGCCTCGTTTGGATCTGGAAGTGACAGGGCTGGACCAGATTTCAGGGAGTGGGTCGTGTTTGACTAGTGGTAATGGCAGAACTCACAATACAAACGTGGAAAATAACACTATAGCACTACCTCAAATGGAATAATCCTTATAAAACACTATCATTCTAAATGAAAACACCGTAAGAAGAGACGGTTTTATCTAAAGAATTATTTTCTTCTTATGAGTCCTGAAATGATAGAATATAGATAAAGGGAAACAAAATATCATTAAATATTAAATAAAAGAAATAAAAGAATACTAAGTACGTGAAATAATGAAATAGTACTAGTTTGATGAAATAAAATACAGGCGAATATATCCTCAAAATGGAGATTGAATCAAATATGTACAAATAACGGTAAATAAGAAAGAAAAAGGAAGTAACAAAATAAAATGAGATGAGAGAGAGTTTACTCGAATTAACGACAAAACGAAATATACTAGCATGGAATATAATCGGGAGAATGTAGATAAAATGATGAGAATGATTCTAAAAATAATAAAGACAAAATAAAACAGGTACTAATAAAGAAAATGCAAGTAAAAGTATCAATGAAATGAAATAAGATAAAATAAACAAGTAACAAAATAACATGAACCAAAATGATAATAATAATAATAATAATAATAATAATAATAATAAATAGGCAAATAAATAAGCGAATGAACAGAACCGACTAAAATAAATTGAAGATAAATTGGTAAAAAGTAAATAACGAAAGGGGACGGATTCAATGTGTTTGAAAATTGATTTAGAAATTTTGTTTTAGAATGGCGGTTTCATTTTGGTACACACAAGAATAAGTGTTAAAAAGAAAGGCGGTGACCCTCTTTATTTCCTTCCTAGTACTTTAGGTCAAACTTGGTGGCAACTCTAGTCAATTCCGCCTTAGGGCATAAGTCCCGGTCAAAATAGAGAGCTGAGGTCAAGTTAGGGCAAAAGTTTCCCTATGAGCCCTCGGAATCAGGGAAGAGGACGAATACAAAGTTTTAGGGAAAGAGGACGGGATCTATCTGAGGGAGCTAGAATAATAGTTTTTCACCCTCCACAGAATGGCAAATTCAAGGATCTAGGCTTTTCAGTCAAGAATCATTTAGATAGACCCCCCCCCCCCCCCCTCATACCCAAAAAATCACCCTCCACACTTAGGAACCTTTGAAGATGAACTCTCACTATTTGAATTCTTTTTACCAAATTTCCCATCCTCCTCTACAAAATAGTCCATAAGCCAGACCTCCATTGCATGAAGCACATATCTTACTTCTTCCAGAGTCAGGCTGTCTTTCCCAACAATAAAGAATTCCATAAAATTTTCATATGACAAAGGCAAAGACACTAACAAAATTAAGACAACATCCTCATCTTCTACCTTAACATCAATAATGCGAAGATCCAATAAAATCATATTCAACTATTCTAGATGGTCCCTTAGACACATACATTCCTACATTCGCAAGATGAATAGACGTTGCTTCTGGAGCAACTTATTGGTTAAGGAATTCATCATGGACAAAATTTTGAGCTTTAACCATAGACCAGCGAAAGTCTCTACGTCATCGGCCAGGTACAACATAATTTTCTAGTGAGTCGTCTCCTCCTTCTCATCCTAATTGCTAGTTGATATGTCAACATCCATAATGGGGTCCTTCTTCTTCAGTTTCCTAGCTAGTAGCGCCCTCAAGCTCTACTGCTTTTGCAAAGCTCGCATCTTGATTTTCCCTAGCCCAAAACCATTTTTTCCCAATGAATTTGTTAATCTTTATATTCATAACAAACATCTCCAAACTCAAAATTGTAAATCTGAATAATCAAAGCTTTGATAGTAGTTTGTTATAACAAACGCAATATCAAGAATCAAAGAACATAAAGTATAAATTAACACAAAGATTTAACGCGGTTTATTAACAACGGGTTAGCTAATCCATTGACAGAAAATGAGGTAACTTTATTATTGATTAGAAAGACAAATTATAGAATTGAGATATCACATATTGACATAATAGGAAAGAGAAAAAGAGTTTATATAGAACTTTTATGTTTAACCTAAAAAACCCTAAAAGACCTAACTTGGCCTAAGCCAAAACAGAGACCGAGGGCCTAGATAACAGATTCAAAGGTACATTTAACACTACCCAATTATTACATTAATTAGTCAAATACAATCAATGTAAATGAATTATAATTTATTAATTTCATATATGATTGAGTTATAAAAGGTAAATTCTTGTCTACATCCATATGTAGCCAAAGATGGATACATTTAGTATACTGCTAATGATGATAATGTGTATATTAAATAAGGAAAAAATTGTAATATAAACTATTCTACTAAAAGTGTACTTTTATTTTATGTATAGTTTTATTATCAGATCAAGCCCAATTCCGTAGTTTCCATGACTATAAAATTTTTCATCTTTGTAATTCCTTTTTAAACAGCTAATTAATGAATGAGATACTTTTTACACAATGATACAGTGATTAAGAAGATACTTTAAGCAAGTAGCAAATCATATTCTTCTTCTTCTTCTTTTTTCTAATGATTAAATCGTTTCTCTTTTTTTTGGTGAAAAAGACGGAGGGATTTCCCTCAATTGATATTAACAGCACTTTAAGTTGTCCTCAGCTAATTGAGGAAAGGTACAAGAAGGGGGGACATTAAGGATATAACTCCCAGGGGACCAATCCAAACCCATCTTAGCTATGCAATCAGCTAGCCTATTTCCAGCTCTATGAAGGAACTATATACTGCAATTTACACAAAAACCTAGTAATCGCTTACAGTCTAGGATAACAGGTCTAAGAGGGTGAGTAAACTCACAACTAGTAAAGAGGTTTACCAAACCAAGGAATCAGAACAAATCTCTACGTTCTGTAAATCATTCCTTGATCAGCTCAACCGACTTGAGGAGGGCCATTGCTTCGGCTTGGAGAACACCCTGCTCTGTAAAAACTTCTACGAAATTGGTAATCCAATCGCCCCGATGATTTCTACAGACTCCCCCTGCAGAGGCAACACCAGAAGAGAAATTAAGGGCAACATCAACATTGAACTTAAAAAAATTAGGAAGGGGAGGAGTCCAGTAAGAGGCATTCCTGTTGGCCGAGTCACATAAAAGGCTTCGAAGTCCACCAGGTAAATCACCAGAAGAATAAGCACAGCTGTTTCGAAATAGTGCAAGAATGATCAATCTGAATGGGATGAACATTCTACTTTCCCTGCCAAAGATCTTAGAGTTCCTCCAAATACATAATGTAAAACATGTAATAGGAAAGAAAACTTTCTATTTATCATGGATTAGAAAACCACTAGCTCTACCAACATATGTAGAGAACCAGTCCTTAATATCCAAGCAGTAAAATTGACACCTACAGTTAGGAGGAATAACCTTATTCCATACTTTCCTAGCTATAACGCATTCTCTTAAAACATGAAGAGGAGTTTCAATTTGACCACAATAATGGCAAGAATTATCTCCAGCGAACTTAAAATGCCTAGAATTAGTCATTAAACTTCCTAAAATAGCTCTCCACCTTAAATACTCGAACTCTCTCTTGAACTTTAAGTAATCAGATTTTCTTGAAAGGAAAAAAAATAAGAAACAGGGTTCAAGGAACAATCATAATAACTAGATAAGAGATAATATGCAGAGCTTACTCTATACTTACCACCAGGATCAAATACCCACAAAATATAATCAGCATCACCTTTATGGAAAACTTTAATCTTGTGAATCTGAGCGCATAGATCAGGCGACAAGAAGGGGGATATCTTATCCCAAATCCAACCTGAAACTGGAGACCAAAAACTATAAACTGTATCCTGCAGAAACTCTTCAGGCACAACACTACAAGCCCAATCAGCTAAACATGGTTTAATAATCCAATAATCAGACCAGAACTTAATTTTGTGACCGTTACTAACAATCCATTAGCTCCAGAATCCACAATGCCAGACAGTTTCTGAACCTCTTTCCAGGTAGGGGAACATCTAGATGTCATAATATTATGGTATCTCCGAAGAAGAGCCCTTAGACAAAGGCTATTTGGACTTGAAACTAAATTCCAGATTAATTTACCAAAACAGGCCTGTTCATTATTCTCGCTTTTCGGATCCCTAAACCCCCAGCTTCCTTCGGTAAGCAAACCTTGTCCCATCCAATTCATGAAACTTGCGAGAATCCAAATCATGGCCCCATAAGAAATTTCTACACAGGCTATCAATCTTATTACAAACCTGATTAGAGAAAATTCTACAATACATACTATGGATAGGAATAGTAGAAATAGCACTTTTAATTAAAAAATACGACCAGCTAATGACAAGGATTTCATTTTCCAGCTAGCCAGCCTTTCTTGAATCTTAGCCACAACCATGTTATCCGCTAATTTACTAGATTTGCCCTGACTTAGAATAGCCCCTAAGTATTTTCCAAAATCCCTAGAACAACGCATGCCGGCTTCCAACTCTAGGACACGGGCCCTTTCGAGACTAACATTCTTAGACACAATGAGCGAAGACTTCTCAAAACTGATAACTTGGCCCGAACCTTTACAGAATTCCTCCAAACAATCACGCATGATACATATTTAACGAGGTGTCGCAACACCAAACAAGACCAGATCGTTCGTAAAGAAGACATGGGATAATGAATTATCTTTTCTACCTAAACGGGGGGAAGCCATTCTTTACGGGAAACCCTACTTTGGATCAACTAAGATAGTCTTTATAAGCATAAAACAAAAAGAAAGGGAGAGAGAGGGTCCCCTTGACGGATACCCCTACTAGCAACAAAAGAGTTAGAAAGGGTACTATTACAATTAACTTGAAATGATACCGTGGAAACACATTGTAAGATCACATTCTTGAGTCGATTTGGCAGATTCAAACACTCAAGAGTGCTTTTGATAAAATCCCAAGAAAGATTATCATAGGCCTTAGCAAGATCAACTTTCATAGCTACATAACCATCTTTAGCCTTAGTATTTTGCATGCAGAATAAAACTTCCTAAACAAGGATGATATTCTCAAAAATGGACCTACCTGAGATGAAACTGGACTGGTGTTCAAACACCTAGCAAGACATCTATGGCTTAAGACGATTTGCAATCAGTTTAGCTATAATCTTATACTGGACTTTACACAAAGATATAGGACAGAGAATGACTCACCAGAGAAGGTTGATCAGTTTTAGGAATTAAAATAATAATGGTTTCATTCAAGGATGGATCAAGGAGTTGGGAACTAAAAACCTCCCTAATAAAACCGTAAACATTCTTACCACATGTACTCCAAATTGCCTGGAAAAACCCAACCGGGAAACCATCCTTACCAGGAGCACTAAAGGCTTTCATCCCTTTGAGGGCATGCCAAACCTCCTCTGATTGAATCTCTCTATCCAGATCTAGAATATCTTTACGCGGTAAAGGACTAAACTCATTACATAGAAGGGGTTCAACAGGCGAAACAGATTTCCTAAACTGAGCAGAGAAAAACTAACGAGAAGTTTACCTAGGCCATCAGGATCCGAGACCCAGGAACCATCACTACCCAACAATTTATATGAATTCTATTCTACTGTCTCCTAATATTTACCTTGGTGTGAAAATTAGAAGTATTCATGTCACCCAACCCAATCCATTTGTCTCTAGATTTTTGCCTCCCAAGGGACTCCTCTCTAGATAACCAGATTTCTAGTTTCATAGACAATTTCTTCTCTAACCCTATGAGATGAGACTCCCTCCCCTCATCTATAGCCCTCTGAATGCCTCTAAGTCTAGCAATAATTCTCCTTTTATTTTTGATAATATGGCCAAAAACTTTTGTTCCAAAAACTCAGAAATTCACTCAAATTTTTAAGAGAGTCTTTAAGTAAGAAATCAGAGTTCCAATTTTGTAAAACAACCAACTTTAAAATCAGGATGCGACATCCAGGCCGCAAGAAATTTGAAGGGTTTATCACCATGAAACAGAGCTTGCTTAGGACAAAGGGAAAGGGAAATGGGACTATGATCAGAAGCAAAATGAGGGAGGACTTCAACTCTAGCATTAGGGAATAAACTAGACC
Source organism: Limonium bicolor (assembly GCA_023374045.1). Taxonomy (NCBI): domain Eukaryota; kingdom Viridiplantae; phylum Streptophyta; class Magnoliopsida; order Caryophyllales; family Plumbaginaceae; genus Limonium; species Limonium bicolor. The sequence continues at coordinate 66,817,939 of CM041782.1, read as the reverse complement.
AGCCAAGAGAACAAATAACACGGTCAAGACACACGCTTTGAGAGCCATTAGACCAGGTGAATCTATTACCAAAAGCTTTAATATCCAATAAACTAGTTCTATGAAATCATTCAAGAAAAGCCTTATCAATTCCAAAGTTATTTCTAGCCGAGTGATTCCTATCATGGGGAAAGAGAGTAGCATTGAAATCACCACCCAACACCCACACAGCACCAGAAGGAACACATAAATTGTCAATATTAGACCACAGATCTTTCCTAGTAGCAGCATTTGGACGGGCATAAATCACAGTAAGAAAAAACTTATTATAAGAAAAGGAAAAGCAACTACGTACCACTCCCTCCTGGATCAAGCGTCGAAGCGTCCATCTGTTCTTTAATCTGTGGAACAAAACACCCATCGGAAGACTTTTGCGGAGAAGTTTTTACAACATATCATCTTTCATATATATGAGCCCAAAAAAAGGAAGTGGGCTGTAGAGCGGGGTGATGTAGACCACGGCATGGTACTTTAAACCCAATGATGATAATGGTGTAAGCCCAATATAATGAAGTGGTCCTCTTGCTGGCCGTTTACTTACAATAGTTTAGGCAGCATGTTTTTATCCTCCCAATATATAATTCAGCTCATGTAGTAGCCGTTGTAGCCTTGGTGGTACAGCCTTTTGGTTGTGAGTTATCCTTTCACCGTATATTTCATATTTATTTGATAGTAAGGAGATGCTAACTAAATATTATAATACCCATCGTAGCATTAGAACATTGATCTATCTTGATTTGACAATAGTAGGAAGATGCTCGTAACCTAACAATATCCCCCAAACGAACGAACTCGCATCGCATCATACTGATACTATTGAAATCATGACTGTGTGGTGTTGTACTTCCAAATACTATAAAATGTGCCAAATGTATATATCAATACACGTGGTTCCTCCTTAAATGCAAATAGAACAGTGTAGAGACTTTAGGAAAATGTGTATTGTATTCCTTGTCTTGTAACCGAGTCTGTATGTCCATATATATAGGCTACATAGAGAATATTAACAGACACTATTATGGACTATATTTTACACATTCTATTATGGGCCTAAAATACACAACTTCTATTATCGGCCCATTTATATCCTTGGGCTATTATCCGCCCGCGATGCCAAATCCGTGTCGACGAGAGGCATTTGGGATCAGAGAGAAAGAAAGCGTGATCGACCTAGGGTTTTTGTGAGTCCGTCCGCTAGTTGAGCAGCTGTAGGAAGAAACTCGATTTTCAAGCTTTGATTTCGTACACGCTCTCGAACAAAGAAAAAATCAACCGCTACATGCTTGGCTCGGCTATGGAACACCAGATTCGAAGCAAGGTACGTTGCTCCTATATTATCACATTTTAAGATTGGGCTTTTCTTCAACCGGATTCCTAATTCTTGGAGTAATTTTGTATCCATAATGTTTCTGATGTTGCAGTTGCTAAGGCTTTGAATTCGGCTTCAGTAGAGGATCTGGCAACCGTGCGTTGCTTCTTCGAGCTCCAGGAGATCAAGCTGTCGCCGAAAAGGACAAGGTATCTGTTGGGAAAATAGTGGTTAAACTATCTTGCTAACTATGGGCAGTGAACCCAATCATTGTAGTACAACAAGGTCGTATCCACAGGGACTTCGTAACTATCCAGCTAATTATAAGCTTAGTAAATGTGCAAGAGGATATATACAAAAGTGCATAAATATAAATTATGGGTTTGGGTTTTTGGGTTGTAATTTGAGAAATAAAGAAAAGCAATAAACACTAAACTAACTATCTAGGATAGGTGTAGCCCGGGATGGATATTTGCACCCGTCCTCCCCTTACTACAGATTGTCGAACCTCGAACTCATAGCTAAACCACGGGAACGCTTAATTAATTAGCAACCTAATCTAGGCCTACTAATCCTAACCAATTTAATCGAGACTTCTCATTCAGCTAAGCCCCGGGTCAATCGATAGCACTAAGCTCAAGTTCCACTAAGGTTGCAATGTAGTCTAATCTCAAAATTATCGAAATCAGAGTACACCGTTTTAGTCTCAAACAGTTTAGGATTCTATCTCTGAATACCATTTTGATAGAATCCCACAATAATGCTAAACTAATCGGTAGGCCAAACCAACCAATTTAACACATAGAAGACAAATTGCAAAACCTTAACAAACCCACCCCAAATCATGAGCAACAAGTTTAGAAGTCATAAACACTCAATAATCATCTTCATTAAGCTCAAAGACTAAAATAAAACCATAAATGAGTTCAAGAATCTACAATGGAGTTTAGGGATTTTGGGACAAAATCCTCAATCCCTAGCTACAAATGATTCTACACAGCCATAGAGCAAAAGAAAAGCATAAAAGGGAGAAGAAGAAGCAACTAATGAGTTTGGAAGCTTTGGAGAAGGTGAGCTCGTTCTTCTCTTCTTTCTCTCTTCTTTCTCTTCTTCTCCCCTTCTTTTTTCGCCCTCTTTCTCTGTTTTTTCGACTGGTGGAGTCGTGGTTGAAGAATGGGGAGAAGTGTCCCCAAAATTCCCGTTTTAAAACTCAATTCTGGGCAAATTTACGACCGACCGAACTTGCGACCGGACTTGCAAGGTCGGTCGGAGTCAGTAGCGACTTTCGGGTGCGTTTTTAAGTTCGACCGAACTTGCAAGGTCGGTCCTAAGGTCGGTCGATTCCAGTAGCTTGCAAAAACGCAAATCTGGGCAAATTGCGACCCGACTGACCTTGCGACCGGACTTGCAAGGTCGGTCGGAGTCGTATAACTTCAAAACGCTGTATCTTCTTCGTTTTAACTCCGATTTTGGATCCGTTTGCGCCCACGTGTTCCTCTCTTCGTCTACTTTACTCCTAGCTATGTTACTCCTCCTGTTTAAACAATAAATGTGTAAAACACCAATGAAACACAAAACTAGAGGAAAACAAGCTAGAGTGAGAAATGAGCATGAAAAGTGTTGATTAAACATATGAAATACACCCCTAAAACATGCTCATTTGGACACTCATCACACCCCCACACTTACCTTTTTGCTTGTCCTCAAGCAAAACCAAGCACCCATGCAAGTAAGGAATGCTCAAGACTAACAAACACTAACATGAATTGTAGGATAAAAGAAGAAGCAAAAAGTGATTAAAACCTTTGAGGAGTGTGAACCATCTCTTAGTGGTGGCATGGGTGTGCTTAGGGCAAAACAAAATCTAGAGTTTCGGGGTATGATCCGAAGTGCTTCAAAGTTCTAAAGATTATGTGACTTGGAGAGCTTTTACCATGTCCAACTTCTCTCAAGAATGGGCATTGAGAAGAAAAAAAAGGAAAAATAGATTTATGCATTTGTTTCACTTTTGCATAAGAGATGAGAAGATAAAATTTTGGCATCATGCCTTTGCATTTAAGAACACTCAACTCTCATTGTTGGTTAACAATGGCGTCTCACAAGTCCCTTGATGGATTTTCACAAAGAAGCACCCCTTAGCAATCCCTAAGAAAGAAGACAGAAGGAACCCCAAAGCAATAAAAATCCACCATACAAGATCACTTGGCCACACCGCATGTAAAATGCTCCTCAAAAGCAATCAAAATGAAAAATAAGCATTATCCCACAATTCATAACAGTATTTGTTCTTAATGAGAACAACTCACAACACAAGGGTCCAAGTTTTTATTTTGGACAATCGCAAGATAAGCAGAGAGATCTAACATTTAAGCACGCAATTCGCCGAAAAGGTCACTCCCCCACACTTAACTTGAACAATGTCCTCATTGTTCACCAAACAAACCGGGGAAGGTTTCAGAAGACCTTTTCAGGAAGCAGGCAAAAGAGGAAACGCAAGGGACAAATACCATTATACCACAGCAGCTATCCCCAGATTTGCAGATTCAAAATTAGAGAAGAGAGAATGAAAACTAAAAGAAACTAGTACTCCCCTGAGATTGCTATTGCTATCAGTTTGTAGAACTCCCCCACACTTGAGCTTCAGCCTCAAGTAGCGTAGCTTAGTTGCGGTGTGGACTGGAAGGTGCACCTGCATAAAACATAGAAGCAACCAAACTACAACTGGAGTTAAGGGTTAGCAAAAACAAAACCAAAGGAGAACGAAAACCAAAAACAGGAAATAAAAATAGTGGAGTCGTTGTGGGCAAATATTAAAGGAAGGGTGAAACGAGTACTCCCTGATAAGATGCGGAAGGAAGATAGGGTGCCCGCACAATTGCAAGTGGGAGGGGTCGTTGAGGTGCTACCTTCAATCGTTGGAGATGAATGTCCTCTTGGAAAATTTCGGCAGAGGTTCCTTTGTAATTGTTCCTAATTCCATCCCTTTTTCAGGGGCTTACCTGTTTCCAAAATATTCACAACACAGACGCCACCAATTGGGCGTAAAAGGCAAGTCCAAAGAATGCCAAAATAGCCCATTATTGAAAACAATGCCAAATCTAAACTAACAGAATTTAAAAGACAGGACACGAAATGAAATCCGGGTTGCCTCCCGGTAAGCGGCCCTTCTTTAAGGTCTTTGGCTAGACCATACCACCGTGAAGTCATCCGGGATCGAATATGAACGTTGAAGTCGGCTTCAACGGGTGGGTTGGGCGGGCATCATCTAGCAATGAAGAACGACCCGGATCAAAAGGAAATGTGGCCTCAACACTTAGGATGTGAATGTGTAAACTCCACCGATCGTTCATCAGGTGGAAGTGTTGAGGTGGGTGATCCTTGGTACGAGGATCAAACTGTGGTGGAGCCTCCTCTTCAAATTCAAGGATGTAAACATCTTTATCTTCAGTGAGCGGTGCAGGGAGAACTCCGGCGCGGACTTTGTCTTCAATCTTTGGTCCCGGATCAAATGGGAAGGTGGCCTCCACACTTAACGGGTGTACGTTGAGCTTCCACCCAACTTCATTAGTGCACGGGTGGGGGCCTTGATCCTTCAAATGAAGATCAAAGTTAGTGGGCTCCTCCTCCTCAAATTCAAGGATGTAGACATCCTCGACCTCGGGGTGAGGCTCATAGGAAGAGCCGAGGTGGACATCAACTTCAGGGGGGATGGCTCCTTGAAGTCGGTGGTGGTACTCTCCTCTGAGGAGTCAGGGGAGACGTGTCTCCTCCTTCTCAAAGTTGTGGATGTGAGCATCCTCGTGATCTTGATGGAGCACGGAGAAGGCGGGGAAATATTGGTAGCTGACTTCAGAGGGAGAAAGCTCCTGGAAGTCAGAGTGGAGACCTCTCTTCTGATGAAGTGTCTTCTAGTCAAGCCGGGGGTGGAGTGGTGCTGGGCTTTCAGATTCGCACATGGGAGGAGTTGGAGAGTAGCTCAAGTCCTCAGCAGGCTGTTCCACATCATGAAACTGTTTCGCTCTCAAGTTGTTGCACAATCTGATCAATCTGAGCTTGAACATTCATGTTGAAGGTATCTTGCTTCATGGTAAAAGTATCTTGCATAGTCGAGTTAGGCTTGCTAGAAGAGATAAGATCAGACATGAGCTCCTCCAAACTGGGTGAATCAACCTCTTACTGCGATCTCAGGACAGTGAGCGCTCTCGTGGTCTCCTCCACACTCTTGGCACACAAGCCTCCGGTAGACATATGAGTTGAGGTCCTCCATAAGAGCTCTCAATTCTGCCATGTTTTGTTGGACATTGAGGGCTCTCATGATTTCTCTGCACCTCTGACATACATCCCATTGATTATAGTCTCTGCGCCATAGGAGTAACCGTACCAACCTCCTGCTTGATCGTAGTGACCATCCATCAGAATTAAGTACCTAAAAAAAAGAAACAAAATTTATACACAAAATGGGCAAATAAATGAAATGAAAATCTGCACAAAACTAACAGATAATAAACCAGATAGTTGGACCGAAGTCCCCGGCAACGGCGCCAAAAACTTGTTGGGAAAAATAGTGGTTAAACTATCTTGCTAACTATGGGCAGTGAACCCAATCATTGTAGTACAACAAGGTCGTATCCACAGGGACTTCGTAACTATCCAGCTAATTATAAGCTTAGTAAATGTGCAAGGATATATACAAAAGTGCATAAATATAAATTATGGGTTTTGGGTTTTTGGGTTGTAATTTGAGAAATAAAGAAAAGCAATAAACACTAAACTAACTATCTAGGATAGGTGTAGCCCGGGATGGATATTTGCACCCATCCTCCCCTTACTACCGATTGTCGAACCTCGAACTCATAGCTAAACCATGGGAACGCTTAATTAATTAGCAAACTAATCTAGGCCTACTAATCCTAACCAATTTAATCGAGACTTCTCATTCAGCTAAGCCCCGAGTCAATCGATAGCACTAAGCTCAAGTTCCACTAAGGTTGCAATGTAGTCTAATCTCAAAATTATCGAAATCAGAGTACACCGTTTTAGTCTCAAACAGTTTAGGATTCTATCTCTGAATACCATTTTGATAGAATCCCACAATAATGCTAAACTAATCGGTAGGCCAAACCAACCAATTTAACACATAGAAGACAAATTGAGCAAAACCCTTAACAAATCCCCAAATCATGAGCAACAAGTTTAGAAGTCATAAACACTCAATAATCATCTTCATTAAGCTCAAAGACTAAAATAAAACCATAAATGAGTTCAAGAATCTACAATGGAGTTTAGGGATTTTGGGACAAAATCCTCAATCCCTAGCTACAAATGATTCTACACAGCCATAGAGAAAAGAAAAGCATAAAAGGGAGAAGAAGAAGCCATTAATGGAGCTTGGAAGCTTTGGAGAAGGTGAGCTCTTTCTTCTCTTCTTTCTCCTCTTCTTTCTCTTCTTCTTTCCCCTTCTTTTTCGCCCTCTTTCTCTGTTTTTTCGACTGGTGGAGTCGTGGTTGAAGAATGGGGAGAAGTGTCCCCAAAATTCCCGTTTTAAAACTCAATTATGGGCAAATTTTACGACCGACCGAACTTGCGACCGGACTTGCAAGGTCGGTCGGAGTTAGTAGCGATTTTCGGGTGCGTTTTTAAGTTCGACCGAACTTGCAAGGTCGGTCCTAAGGTCGGTCGATTCCAGTAGCTTGCAAAAACGCAAATCTGGGCAAAATTTCGACCCGACCGACCTTGCGACCGGACTTGCAAGGTCGGTCGGAGTCAGTATAACTTCAAAACGCTGTATCTTCTTCGTTTTAACTCTGATTTTCTATCCGTTTGCGCCCACGCGTTCCTCTCTTGTCGTCTACTTTACTCCTAGCTATGTACTCCTCCTGTTTAAACAGTAAATGTGTAAAACACCAAAAAACACAAAACTAGAGGAAAACAAGCTAGAGTGGAGAAATGAGCATGAAAAGTGTTGATTAAACATATGAAATACACCCCTAAAACATGCTCATTTGGACACTCATCAGTATCCTGCAGTGGAGCGGCGATCAGCATAAGATCCAGCCCAGTCTGAATCAGAATAGATGCGAAGCTCCGGTGGGGATGTAGAGGAGAATAGAAGACCTAAATTCATCGTGGACTTAAGGTAGCGTAGTATGCGTTTTGCTGTAACCCAGTGTGCTTCTTTTGGTGCTTGCATGTATTGACTAATGCGATTTACTGCAAAACTGATATCTGGTCTAGTATAGGCCAGATATTGGAGACTTCCAACCACACTGCGAAAAAGAGTAGAATTTTGATAGGGTGGTGAAGTGGTAGTATCAAGACCTGCGAGTCTAAGATGGGGGTAGAAAACAGGTTTGCAGTGTTGTATGTTTGTCTTTATCAGTAGTTCCTGAATGTAGTGACTTTGAGTGATGGTTAGACCAGTACTGTTTCGGGTAGCTTGAATGCCCAGAAAGAAATGGAGATTCCCGAGTTCCTTTATAGGAAATTCACGAGCAAGAGTATGTGTGAGTTGATTAATTAGAGATAGGGATGAGGCAGTAACTAGAATGTCGTCTACATAGACCAAGAGGTAGACAGTTTCTCCTTTTGAGTTATAAATGAAAAGATATGGATCAGACTGAGAGGCACAGAAACCTATATGAATGAGATAATTGCTAAGTCGAGCAACCAAGCTCTAGGTGATTGTTTTAGGCCATAAAGAGCTCTTTGTATTTGCACACATGATTTGGACATTTTTTATTAACAAACCCAGTAGGCTGTTTGATGTAGACATCCTCCTCTAATTCACCATGTAAAAAAGCATTATCAACATCTAGTTGATGTATTGGCCAGTTGTTGGCTGAAGCAATGGCCAGTATGACTCTGATAGTAGCAACTTTCACCACAGGGCTGAAAGTTTCATAATAATCAATGCCATGTGTCTGTTTAAAACCTTGAGCCACTAATCGAGCTTTTCTTCTTTCAATTTTACCATCCGCATGTCTTTTTGTTTTTAAAATCCACTTAGTCCCAAGTACATTAAAGTGAGGTTGAGGAGGGACAAGTGTCCATGTGTTGTTATTTGTGAGGGCATCATATTCTGCTTGTATAGCCTTTCTCCAGTCTTCATATTTTATGCTTGAGTGTAGGATGGTTGGTCTGGGATTTCAGTAGTGTGAAGGTCTGTGGAGTTAAACCAGGGAATTGTGCCATCAGTTCTGATTTTAGGCCTAAGATTATCTGTTTTGGATCTTGTTATCATTGGGTGAGAGGGATGAATAGGTTGTTCTGAATCAGAAGGGATTGTGGATGATGATAAGGGAGAAGTGGAGTGATAGAATCACTTGAGGTGCTGGATGAGTTGTAGCCTGGTGACATAGGTATAGGTGAGGCAGAGGTGGTGATGTTTGGTGATTAGAGGAATCTGAAGTGGAGGAGTTTGTTGGAGAAGTTTGTTGTGAATTTGAGAGAATGGAGGGATCAGCAGTTGATACTATAGGAATTAGAATGTTTGAAATATGTGTGTTGGATTTGAGATTGTGATGTGGGTTTAGAGTTGAGGAGGCTGAAATACCCCAAACTTAGAGGTGGTGTTTAAATGATAAACTAAGATATAAGGAGGCTAAATAATGCCTTAGAAACATTAAGAAACATTTCTAATCAAAGAAAATATAAGAAACACCAAAAGAGCAGTTTAAGCAAAAACGTGCTCTAAGCTTGGAGAGACTTGGGAGAGTACCCAAATATTGTTCTAAGACCTTAGTAATATCCTAATGGTCATTTTAAATCAATTACCAAAGAAAACCAAGCTTGAAAACAAGTTAAAACACAAAATGTGCTTTAAGGAGTCTTAAAGCACATTTTTGAAAAATTGTCTTGTAAATGAGTTTTGAATGGCTAAATGTCCATCATTACTCTTTAATTAACATGTGTACTATATAGTATCACATTTGGAAGTCTATATCAATGGGAAATCAAAAATTTCACAACAATGTGATTGTTTTGTGAATAGTAAATTAATTAAGCTAGTTTATAACATAAGTTAATATAAGTGAGTTATTTGGTCAACAAAGACTTAAGTACCCCTTTTACTAATGGGGCCGGTTTCTTATGAGGTGAGTCACCACCTTCATGACTCATTAAGCAAATAAAGTTTTGTAAAGCAAAAGTACTATTCATCTTTTACATAAATATCACACTTTAGTGATTCCTCTCCTCACCTCTTCATTCTCCTTTGTTTCCCACGATTTCTTGCTCTCTCTCCCTATCCATTAACGTGAAGAGCTACTCCATGCTAGCTCCATCTAGCCTTGCACACAACTCACTCATTTTAGCTCCAAAACCACAACAAATTACATATTCTCCTTAGTTAGCTCAAGCTCTTCCTTTCTATCTTTTCAAAACTTCAAGAGCTTCATTTTGGTGCCAAGTCAAACCACCATTAGAGGAGGAAATTCAAGTTTGGAGACTCCATTGGCTTCTCCATTCTCTTAAGGTAAAGAAAGTGTAAGAAAATCTAGGTTTCCATCATCTTCTTCCTTGTCCGAAAATTTACACTCATGGGACTCCATGTTTATGCCTTGTTCTAGCTTGTTTTCTACTCTTCAAAGGATTGAGGAGGTCCTTCTTGCTTCATATCCAAGCTTGTCTTGAGAAACCAAGGTAAAACAATCACCTTAATACCTTAATACGTTAAAGCATTTTTTTTAACCTAGGGTTTGTTCCTTAGGGTTAATGTATTATCTAGTACTCATTGGAGTCATTGGATATTGGTTAGAACATTGGCAAGGAGATATACATTGGTGACCGAGATTGAACAAAGAAAAACCTAAGGAAGAAAGCTTTTAAAGCTTGTAAAAGAACAAGGTAAATTACTTACCTTAAGGTGTTTTATTGTTTAGGGAATGGGATTTAGATATGTGATGAGTTTAGTGTAGAGTTTACATTAGAAAAGGGTTATATAAAACCTAGGAGAAACAATGACTATACTTTGAACTTGTGACTAGGAGCAAATGAGAAAAAGAGATAGTTTAAGAACATCAAGGTGAATTACAAGAAGCATTTTATTTCAATGGGAGCCTTGTTGTGTGTATTCGCAGGTTGAAGGCAAATATATGTGGAAATTCAGTGGTTAAGATTATTGTCATTTAAGGGCCTAAGTGCCAAGCATTTAAGTTTAAGCACTATATGATGATGTGGTGTGGTTTTGGTGTAAATTGTGTGTTAAGGTGTTGTGATGAGAATTTGGGTGATGTTGGTTGTTTGATGGAGAAAAACCAAGTGTTAGGATGTATTATATACTAGAGAACCCATGGCAAAATTTAAAGGAGAACTTAAGTGTTTAAGATGTTCTAAGGGAATTTAATGACTAAGGAAGTACTAGGATGTTCTAGAGGTTGTCTTGATGAAAAGGGTGAGATTAAGGTGTTCTAATGACTTATAATGACTTAGGTATTACCATGAAGGATTTAGGAATCAAGAGAATGTATTTGAGTATTTAGGACTTAGGCAAATGTTGGTAAACAACTAGGAAGGAAACAATGTGTTGATGGATGGAAGTTTAGTTTGAAGGAACTTTAAGTAAATGCATAAGAGAGTTTTAGATAGTGAAAGATGCTTGGGAGATGATGTTATAGTGGTGAGGAAAACATTTGGCATAGTGGTTACATTAGGTATGAACCACCACCTAGAAACCTAGTGGAGAACATTACAAGTGTTAGCATTACTACAAGGAAAATGCATAATGACTAAGGTGGATCTTGGTGAATGATTTAATGTGTTGAGGAGGGCTTAAGGTGTATTTGAGGTGCCCAAATGAGGTTATAACATTTAGGATATATGAGGAGAAGTTTGGAGTTAAAAGAGAATTTAGAAATAAGGTTCTGGAGCCGACCGACCTTGGGACCGAGACTTGCAAGGTCGGTCGAGCTCAAATTACACTACCGGAGAAAGTTTCTGGAATCGACCGAACATAGGACCGGACTTACAAGTTCGGTCGGGCATGAATTTTGTGATGGAATTAGTCTCTGGAATGGACCGACCTGGGACCGGACTTACAAGGTCGGTCAGGCATGTATTTTGTACGGTAATAAGTCTCTGGAATCGACCGAACATGGGACCGGACTTGGCAAGTTCGGTCGAGCTTAAATTTCCCTCGGGGAAACTCTCGGGAATGGACCGACCTTGGGACCGGACTTGCAAGGTCGGTCGGGGTAGAATTTTCAAACGGTAAAGTGTTCTGGAATGGACCGACCTTAGGTAAGGTCGGTCGGAAGTTCGGTCGCCTAAAAAAAAAAGAAATTTTGAATTCTAAGGATGGCAATGGGTAATAAGGTATGCCTTTGGTAGGGTGGTAATGATTGGGACCCTAAGAACTTAAGGAATTAAGTTAAGTTAAGTATAAGTTGTAATGTTTAAAGTTAAGTTTGTAAGCTAAGTGGCAACTTAAGAGGGTATTGAATGGGAATCTTTAAGGACTAAGTGAGTTAAGTAAGGTGCAAATAACTAATGACCTAAAATGACCAATGTTTTAGGTTTGTGAATTGGGACCCCGAAGAAGGTTAATCAAACAACGATCGACGGTGAACGGTACAATCTTCTTGTGACCTGCTTGCTAACGAGGTGTCCCTCGGCTTGTGTGCTATCTGTTTAATTGCTATGACTAAAACAAGATAAAGCATGCAACCGGTTATATTTATTCTCGTTGTGTTTGTGTTATCTTTACACTAACCCGCGAGACTTGAGATGGTTACTAACCAAGTTTAGTACTTACTGAGTTAAGAATAAGAGTTAAGTTTGATGGTTGTTGGTTAATGCCCGTTAAGGCTTAGCTAGCACATGGGATTAAGATGTCTACTAACTGGAACTTGAGTGAGGAAACCCGGGACCGATCTCCGGTCATGCATGCTAAGGAAAAAGGGGGACGGTATCTGAATCAGATCCGCCCTCCGCTTAAGGACTTGTCTTCGGACTTGTAGCCTAGGGCCGGTTGCCGGCTCAGCTACGCTGGACTCCCGTCCAGAGTAGGTGGCATTAAGATGGTGCGGTGGGATCACCTAAATCCCAGGTTCGAATTAAGCTACAACCAATCCCTTCCAGGAACGGTTTGTAAACTGAGATTAAGTTGAGATTAAGATGGAGATTAAGGTAAGGAACTGAGATTAAGGAAATAGGACTAAGGAAGGGGTTACTAACCCACTTGATAAGGGAACGCTTGAGTCGTTCATTGTTTGTGAACTATATATGTTCATCTGTGGTTATTGTTATTGCACTTCATATTATGCTTGTGTATGTAATCAATTTCCATGCTATCGACAATTAGTCGTCGTAGCCCCGTTAGCTTGGGGGCCATGAGAGGGTGTACCAGCATTCGTGCTGACCCCCTCTGGGGCTATTTTTACACTTGCAGGTAAGAGACCATGAGGACGCACTACGAGAGTAGGAGCGGTTAGACTTAGGGTGGGATGTTTATTTTGAGTTCGGGTTGCGCCTGTGCACCCGACTGTTTATATTTAAACTGATGTAAGGTTGTGATTATGTCTAAGATATTTGTACTCGGTTGGTTGTGGTATTATGGATGGTGATGTTTTGGGTTGGATAAGTATTTTGGTTAAGTATTGTAAATGTTAAAGCCGGTATATTCTAACGATCAGACCGTGGCAAGGTCCAGGTGTTTATTATCTCCGCTGCGACATATTCGTTTAAGTGTTCAGTTTTGCGATAACCACGATTGGCTTTGGATGGGGTGTTACAAAAGTGGTATCAGAGCGTAGTTACGCTCTGATCAAGAAATACCGGACATGAGTAACCACCGAGTTAGGATATAAGTTAAGGAATAAGTGATGGGTTAAGGGTGTGAGAAGTTAGAGTGAGTAGAGTCAGATGACCACTAATAAGTGTGGATCGTCTTTACCGTCTACGGACGTTATAAATTCGTTAACCGAAACAGTGGTGAATACAATCTAATGTGAGTTATGCTTGTTCAGATGGCAGGACGTCCTAGGGGAAGCCGAGGTCGCGGCCAAGGTGATGATGCTTCAGGATACCTGGAGGGCAGACGATCGCAGAGATCGTAGCTGCCGCATTAGGGCATATGGGCTATCAGCCTGGTGTGGGTGCACCACCTCCACCGCCACAACCTAGGGAACCAAACTGGGTGAAGAGTCTTGCAGATCTTCGACCCGCGCATTTTAAGGGGGAGACCGATCCCGCCAAGCTTGAGGCGTACATCTCCGAGCTGGAGACCGCCTTCGAGACCCTTGATGTCCCTGCTGGGATCAAGGTGCGTCAAGCTGCCTTCTATCTGAAGGGGGCGGCAGGCGATTGGTGGAAGCTGGTGAGGGCCGAGCATGTGGCCACCCCAGAGTTCGGCTGGGAGCAGTACACCGCCTTGCTACGAGCAAAGTACTACCCCCCGCCCATGTCCAGACGAAGAAGCGCTTGCAGTTGGATGCGCTTAAGCAGACGGACAAGATGACAGTAGTATTATTACTCAGAGTTCACTGCCTTGCTCCGTCTTCTGCCAGGTCTTGGATATTCTGACCAGATCCTGGTGGACCGCTTCTATGGCGGGCTTAGCCATCGACTCCGCTACGGCATGGGGCCGACGAGTTACACTACCTTGCAGGTAATAAGAATGATTGAGATTTGAGTAAGTAATGAGTAAGATTTAGATTATGAGAAATAAGAGTGACTAATACTATGGAAAAGCAGGAGTGCTATCATGCCGCTGCTAAGGTTGAGATAACCGTCCAGCTGAGGGACGAGGAGAATGCTAAGAGGAAGAGTGCTGGTAAGAGCTCAGAGAGTCAAGGGCAAGGAGGGTACAAGAAACAAAAGTACCAGCCTCAGGCCCAGAAAAATCAGAACCCAAAGGGGAAGGAGGAAAAGGAGAAGGCTCCGGAAGAGCCATTGAAGTTGACGTATGCTATTGCAGCTACACCCCTGCGCTCTAGGGCGCCAAAGGGTAAGGAATTGATATTAAATGAGTTAAGAAACAAATTAGTAACCGTTTGAGATATGAGAATTGACATTATGAATCATCAGGATCTGAGACTGAGAAGGGAGCCGGTGGTGGCTACCAGCGACGCTACATCTGTAGGTGGTGTCACAAGGACCACCCCGGGCTCGATTGTAAGGGGAATAAGGTGGAGTGCAATTTTTGTGGAGTTTACGGGCACCGAGCATATGAGTGTTACCGGAACCCTGCTAGCAGAGCCTATAGGCCCGATACCAGGGGCAAGGGCAAGACCGATCAGGGAGCTGGATCTGACGGTCAGAGGAAGGTGCAGCAGCCGGCGGACAAGAACCCACGGGTGACCCAGAAGTCGGGACCCACTTTACACATGGTGGACCGGGACGATGAGCCTGAACCCTCATCGAGGCCAGGTACCGCTATAACCATTTAGTAAAAATAAACTACTCCTGCTTACCGCATTATCATGCATGTTTGGTGAATAAATGAGTTAAGTAAGAATAAGATGAGATTAGAACTTAAGTAAGATATACAAATTAAGATGAACACCCTAAGTAAGACCGATCTGGAATTTTAGTCATGTCCGATTGCGTCCGGCCATATGCACCCGGACAAGAGAGGTCCGGCTTTGTCCGGTCAAAACTGATCCTACAAGACCAATTTTTCTGTCTCTTGTCCTGATTTGTTCCCCGTTTGTTGTGTGTAATCCTTATGATGTCTAATCTTTATTTCCTGGTTTTTTTCCTGCTTTAACATATATAACCATCAGTTCTTAGCAAGGCATCATCTTTGGAAAAACCATATAAGTGGGAACATTGTCTGAATTGTTACAAATTATAAGTAGTTAACCCTAAAAGCCTATATGTTTTCACACTTAAGGTATCTCGTTGTCACGCGGATTGTATTTTTTATTTTAATTTTGTTAAGATGCTGTACTGCTACATCACTCGTATGGCGAGTGGTGGCAAGTAACACCCATGTGAGTTCTATTACTGTGATTCCTTCCGCTGTGAGACGCCTTTAATTCTTGTTTACGTGAGCGACTACTTCGTATTTGTTATGAGGGTGTTACATCGACTGTGGATCATAATTCCTCCATGGTTTTTGATTTCTCCTCCAATTGTTTTGGTTGTAGGAGTTCGGATAAGGATTCGTTGGTCTGTTGTTGATCAAATTTACCTCTTCAAGGGTCCTGTTGCAACCTGAACCATCGCAGTCTGAGGTTTAATGAGCTCCTCCACAGTTATCGCAACAGGGAGTCAGATACGGGGAAGTGGCCACTGCCTTCACAACTTTTTGTTGTGGTTGTAAGAGTTAGTTTCTCCACAACTTTTGTGAGTGCAGCTAGTTCTAGTGAGCAGATACATGATCCTGCAGGGGAATACTGTAGATACCGGTTTCTTTCTTGCTTCACCTCTTCCCTTGTTTTTACACCATTGTCTGGTACTGGCGGTCATCTGGTCCAGTAGTTCAGCTGCTTCTTCTCCGGTCATTTTCATAAAATTTCCTCTAGACGAGGAACTTAGCAACAATTTGTTAGAATCATTTAAACCTCTAAAGAATGATAACATAAGTTCTGGCTACTCATACCGTGATGTGGGCATAATATCTATAATTCTTTGAATCTATCCCACGAATCATAAAGAGACTCACCTGGTTCTTGATAGAAGTTAGTGATCTCAGAATTTTCTCTCTTGTTTCGGACGGGGGATAGTATTTCGCTAGAAATATGTTTGCTAATTCGGCCCAACTGTGGATGCTGCTGGGTTGTAAACTTCTCAGCCACCTGGAGGCGCCATCTTTTAAAGAATAGGGGAACAATTACAGACGGATGCGCTCGTTTAGATTTCCTGCTTTATTAAAAGTGTTATAGAAATCAAGAAATGCAGATATATGGTGTGAGCATCGTCTGAATCTAGCCCCTGTATTGGCCCTGGTGGTAAAGTGTGGTGATAAAACTTGTTTTGAATTGCCAGGCATACCAGTTCAGCCTGTGAAACTTGAGAAGGGCACTAGCAGAAGGCCTCCCTTCAACTGATGGTTGCTGGTACTCGCAGAGAGTTTGACAGTTGCCATCTCAATACGTTGTTGACGTCTTTCTTTGTGGAGAAATCTTTCAATTTCAGGTTCAAGATCGTTTTTGGACTACCTGCAGATCGAGTTCGACGCATATATAGAAGTAACTTGCAGTTTGAAAATGGAAAACAGCTACAGAAAATAGAAGCGATAATTGAGGTTAAGATAAACTAAAGTAAATTATATAACCAAATTAGAAAGAAGCAATTAACAAAACAAAGAGCTATATTATTTTTTTTTTGAGAGTAAATAAAGCGAACTAAATGAACGAAAAGGAACGAAAATTAAATGCAGTTTAATTAAAAACTAAAATAAAATAAAGACAGAGTTAAATTGCTGGAATTTAATTAACTGAAAATTAAATGACGAGAAAAATTAAATGACAAGGGAATTTAAAGAACAGAAAATTAAATGACAGGGGAATTTAAAACTGAAATTAAATGTTAGAAATTAGTGTACTGGAAATTTAAAAGTTAGAAGTCAGATTGCTGAAATTTAAATGACAGAATTTAAATGCGGAAATTTAAATGTTAGTAATTAGATTACAGAATTTAAATGACTGAATTAAATGACAGAAATTTTAAATTTAGGAGTTAGTTGACAGAATTTAAATGACAGAAAATTAAATGTTAGTAATTAGTTGACAAAAAGTAATGATAGGAGTTAAATTACTGAAATTTTAAATGTTAGATTGCTGAATTTAAATGTTAGATTCCTGAAATTTAAATGTTAAATTGCTGAAATTAATTAGAATGTTAAGTAAACAAAATAATAGAAATAAAATTAACAGAACAACAAAGTTAACCGAAACTCAATAGAATTTAAACTATCAATTAACCGTGCTGGGGTCCCCGGCAACGGCGCCAAAAGGTTGGAAAATAATGTGACTACTTCTACAACCTAGGAGTGTACCTACTTTTGTTGGAATATTTTGAATTGTGGGGTTGTCCAACTCTTGGGGACTTGCTGTGGTTTTAACTATAGTGTAAATTAACTGAGAATTCTAATTAGACTGTTTGAATAGAAACTTATCACTTTTTAGGGGAGATTGTGGTTTAACACTTAATTCAACAAAATAATCAAGATAATTTAATCAGAAAAGAATAATAATAGGGGTTTTAAAACTCTTTTGTTTTTAAGAAGCACCCTGGTTGTTTCTGCTCACCTATTTTATTCAATTATTTACTATAAACTTCTACCATTTTAGCAATAACTCATGTTTTTTTATTAGTTTCGTTACCGGATCCTTGTACAATAAACCCCTGATTAATTTAAATAACAAGCTGCAATCCTTGCCCAAGTGTAACACCCCATCCAAAGCCATTCGTGGTTATCGCAAAACTGAACACTTAATCGAATACGTCGCAGCGGAAATAATAAACACCTGGACCTTGCCACGGTCTGATCGTTAGAAATACCGGCCTTAACTTTACAATACTTATCCAAAATACTTATCCAACTCAAAACATCACCAACCACAATACCACAACCAACCGAGTACAAGTATCTTAAACATAATCTCAACCTTACATCAGTTTAATATAAACAGTCGGGTGCACAGGCGCAACCCGAATCAAAATAAACATCCCACCCTAAGTCTAACCGCTCCTACTCTCGTAGTGCGTCCTCATGGGTCTCTTACCTGCAAGTGTAAAAATAGCCCCCGAGGGGGTCAGCACGAATGCTGGTACACCCTCTCATGGCCCCCAAGCTAACGGGGCTACGACGACTAATTGTCGATAGCATGGAAATTGATTACATACACAAGCATAATATGAAGTGCAATAACAATAACCACAGATGAACATATATAGTCCACAAACAATGAACGACTCAAGCGTTCCCTTATCAAGTGGGTTAGTAACCCCCTCCTTAGTCCTCATTTCCTTAATCTCAGTCCTTACCTTACCTTAATCTTAATCTTAATCTTAATCTCAGTATACAAACCTTTCCTGGAAGGGATTGGTTGTAGCTTAATTCGAACCTGGGATTTAGGTGATCCCACCGCACCATCTTAATGCCACCTACTCTGGACGGGAGTCCAGCGTAGCTGAGCCGGCAACCGGCCCTAGGCTACAAGTCCGAAGACAAGTCCTTAAGCGGAGGGCGGATCTGATTCAGATACCGTCCCCCTTTTTCCTTAGCATGCATGACCGGAGATCGGTCCCGGGTTTCCTCACTCAAGTTCCAGTTAGTAGAAATCTTAATCACCATGTGCTAGCTAAGCCTTAACGGGCATTAACCAACAACCACCAAACTTAACTCTTATTCTTAACTCAGTAAGTACTAACTTGGTTAGTAACAATCTCAAGTCTCGTGGGTTAGTGTAAAGATAACACAAACACAACGAGAGCAAATATAACCGGTTGCATGCTTTATCTTGTTTTAGTCATAGCAATTAAACAGATAGCACACAAGCCGAGGGACACCTCGTTAGCAAGCAGGTCACAAGAAGGATTGTACCGTTCACCGTCGACGATCGTTTGGTTTATCTCCTTCCAAGTCCCAATTCACAAAGCCTAAAACATTGATTCAGTTTTAGGTTATTATTCAATCCAACTCAATAGAATTACTTAACCTTCCTAGACATCAACTTTTACCCATTGTTTTTCACTAAGCCTTATGGTTTTTTAACTTGACTCCTAAGTGCATCATTTCCTCATTATTTATTACACTTACTCTCCCACTTAATGACCATTACAACCAAACATGTCCTTAATAATCTTATAACATCCATACTTAATTATCCCCATCATTTCCTAACCTTAAACAAGGTTTTTGGTCCATACAGTGGCCTGTCCGAACTTGTGTCCGGACTTCCCAAGTTCGGACACAAGTCGAGACTCAAAACTGAAAACAGACGCATGTCCAAACATGTGTCCGGACTTCGGAAGTTCGGACATGGGTCGAGGAAAACTCAAAGTAGAAACAGGTACGTCCGAACTTGTGTCGGACTTCCCAAGGTCGGACTTCGCCAAGTGCGTCGACACTCTGAAAATTTCACGCAAGAGGGCCTGTCCGAACGTCCATGTCCGGACGGATGTTCGGACAAGGCAAAACACTCATTTTCTAAGCCTTCAACACTTAACCAATTTTCACCAAACTTCTCCTAAACCTCCATAATGTCTTCTAACTTCATTTGGCACATTTACACCCTCATACAACATCCCACAAAACTCATTTTCTATCTCCTTAAACATTTACTCACTTCATACCAAAATTCCTACACTTATGATATTTTCTCCTTGGTTTTCTAAGTGGTGTTTCATACCTATGATAGCCACTATGCCAATAATGTTCCCTCACTACTAAACATCATCTCCCAAGCATCTTTTCTTGCACTTTCCAAGGTTTTCCTTAAATTCTAAACCCTAGTTTCTCCTAGACCACCTAAAGTTTTATGCTCTTTACTTCAAACTTACTAAAGTTTTCTAGCTTCTTTATCAACATTTACCTAAGTCCTAAATACCAAGTACATACTTTTTGATTCTAAATCCTTCATGGTGATACCTAGGTCATTATAAGTCATTAAAACACCTTAATCTCACCCCTTTTTCATCAAGACAACCTCTAGAACTTCCTAGTACTTCCTTAGTCATTAAATTCCCTTAGAACATCTTAAACACTTAAGTTCTCCTTTAAATTTTGCCATGGGTTCTCTAGTATATAATACATCCTAACACTTGGTTTTCCTCCATCAAACAACCAATACCACACAAATTCTCATCACAACACCTTAACACACAATTTACACTAAACTTCACCACCTCATCATATAGTGCTTAAACTTAAATGCTTGGCACTTAGGCCCTTAAATGACAATAATCTTAACCACTGAATTTCCACATATATTGCCTTCAACCTGCGAATACACACAACAAAGCTCCCATTGAAATAAAATGCTTCTTGTAATTCACCTTGATGTTCTTAAACTATCTCTTTTTCCTCATTTGCTCCTTAGTCACAAGTTCATAAATATGCTCATTGTTTCTCCTAGGTTTTATATAACCCTTTTCTAATGTAAACTCTACACTAAACTCATCACATATCTAAATCCCATTCCCTTAAACAATAAAACACCTTAAGGTAAGTAATTTACCTTGTTCTTTTACAAGCTTAAAAAGCTTTCTTCCTTAGGTTTTTTTTTGTTCAATCTCGGTCACCAATGTGTATCTCCTTGCCAATGTTCTAACCAATATCCAATGACTCCAATGAGTACTAGATAACACATTAACCCTAAGGAACAAACCCTAGGTTAAAATATGCTTTAGGTATTAAGTGATTGTTTTACCTTGGTTTCTCAAGACAAGCTTGGATATGAAGCAAGAGGACCTCCTCAATCCTTTGAAGAGTAGAAAACAAGCTAGAACAAGGCATAACATGGAGTCCCATGAGTGTAATTTTCGGACAAGGAAGAAAATGGTGGGAACCTAGATTTTCTTACACTTTCTTTACCTTAAGAGAATGGAGAAGCCAATGGAGTCTCCAAACTTGAATTTCCTCCTCTAATGGTGGTTTGACTTGGCACCAAAATGAAGCTCTTGAAGTTTTGAAAAGATAGAAAGAGAGAGCTTGAGCTAACTAAGAAGAATATGTAATTTGTTTTGGTTTTGGAGCTAAAATGAGTGAGTTGTGTGCAAGGCTAGATGGAGCTAGCATGGAGTTGCTCTTCACGTTAATGGAGAAGGGAGAGAGAGCAAGAATCGTGAGAAACAAAGGAGAATGAAGAAGTGAGGAGAGAGAACTAATAAAGTGTGATATTTATGTAAAAGGTGAATAGTGTTTTTGCTTTACAAACTTTATTTGCCTAATGACTCATGAAGGTGGTGACTCACCTTATAAGAAACCGGCCCCATTAGTAACAAGGGGTACTTAAGTCTTTGTTGACCAAATATCTCACTTATATTGACTTATGTTATAAACTAGCTTAAATAATTTACTATTCACAAAACAAGGCACATTGTTGTGAAATTTTTGATTTCCCATTGATATAGACTTCCAAATGTGATACTATATAGTACACATGTTAATTAAAGAGTAATGATGGACATTTAGCCATTCAAAACTCATTTACAAGACAATTTTTCAAAAACGTGCTTTAAGACTCCTTAAAGCACATTTTGTGTTTTAACTTTTTTTCAAGCTTGGTTTTCTTTGGTAATTGATTTAAAATGACCATTAGGATATTACTAAGGTCTTAGAACAATATTTGGGTACTCTCCCAAGTCTCTCCAAGCTTAGAGCACGTTTTTGCTTAAACTGCTCTTTTGGTGTTTCCTTATATTTTCTTTGATTAGAAATGTTTCTTAATGTTTCTAAGGCATTATTTAGCCTCCTTATATCTTAGTTTATCATTTAAACACCATATCTAAGTTTGGGGTATTTCAATCTACCCCCCTTAAAAGAACTTTGTCCTCAAAGTTCACATATGTGCTTAATCATTCCCGGTACTCAATTCCCTTAATCTTAACACCACATCTTATATTCACATTCACACATCTCAAGACTCAAAGGTCAATCTCAAATACAATACATAAGTATTATACATAACTCAAACTTACACCGAAGTGTAGCAACTTACACAAATTCACATCTTAAACAACCAAACAAACGACAAACATGATCGTTTCCTAACTCAAAAGCGAGGAAGCTCTACCCCCCTTAAAAGGGGTACGCCCCGTACCCTATACAGACGATCTAGTCAGTAAACAAAGAAGGGTACTTCGCCCTCATCTTATCCTCTAATCCCACGTGGCCTCTTCGATATCCTGGTTAGACCAGAGAACCTTCACCAGTCGCACTGACTTGTGGCGAGTGTCCCTAGTCTTACTGTCCAAGATTCTCTGAGGAGTCTCCACGGATCTCATATTCGGTTCTAAAGTCAACCTCTCAGGTTCTAACACATGGGAGGGGTGGTGCATGTATTTCTTTAGCTGTGAAACATGAAAAACATCATGCACTTTACCCAGCTCAGCAGGTAAATTCAACCTGTAAGCAACCGGGCCCACCCGCTCCGTAATCTCATAAGGACCAACAAATTTCGGGCTTAATTTGCCCTTCTGCCCAAACCTGAATACACCCTTCATCGGTGAAACTCGCAGAAATACCTGGTCGCCCACTGCGAACTCCAGGTCCCGTCGTCGAACATCAGCATACGACTTCTGCCTATCTTGAGCAGCTTTCATGTTCTCCCTGATTTGCTGAACTTCAGCCTTAACTTGTTCTAAAGTACTCTGGTCCTATAATGACCGTCTCACTCGACTCATCCCAGCAGAGCGGTGTACGACATGGTCTACCGTACAACGCTTGAAAAGGTGCCATCTTGATCGAAGCGTGATAGCTGTTGTTGTATGAAAACTCGATCAGATGCAATCTGTCAATCCAACTGCCCTGGAAGTCTAAGGCACATGCTCTCAGCATGTCCTCGAGTGTCTGAATAGTACGCTCAGTCTGACCATCTGTCTGAGGATGGAACGCGGTACTCAGCTTGAGTTCTGTACCCAACGCTTCTCTGGTAGCTCTCCAGTACCTCGAAAGGAATCTGGTATCTCTATCTGACACTATGGTCTTTGGTATCCCGTGATGTCTCATGATTTCTTTCTCAAATAACTCAGCTAATTTGGTCACCTTCCAAGTATCCTTCATCGGTATGAATCGGGCTACTTTGGTAAGGCGATCCACCACCACCCATATCATGTTGAGACCTCCCCTAGCAGGTGGAAGCCCAACTACGAAGTCCATGGAGATATCATGGAACTTCCACTCCGGAACTGGCATCGACTGTACCATTCCGCCCGGTCGTCGGTGCTCGAATTTCACCTTCTGGCATGTGAGACACCTCAAGACGAACTCGGTAACATCTGTCTTCATCCCCGACCACCAGAAGTATCTCTTCATGTCTTTATACATTTTAGAGGCTCCCGGATGGATGGAAACTGAAGAACAGTGTGATTCTCTAAGTATACGGTCTTTCAGATCCGTGTTGCCTCGTGGTATGCATAACCGGCCCTTAAGTCTGATCAGATCATCATCATGAAGTCTGAAGTCGTATTTCTGACTCTCAAAGGTACCATCTGTCAGGTTCTGTCTGACCTCTCTCATGTACTCTCATCTGTCCTCTGAGCCTCTCGCACCTCATCAACCAAGCTGGAGAAAGAAACTAGCGAATGGAGTGAGTGTGCTCGACGGCTCAGGGCATCTGCTACAACATTGGCCTTCCCTCTTTGTATTGGAGGTCATGTCATAGTCTTTCAGAAACTCTAACCATCTCCTCTGTCGAAGATTTAACTCCTTCTGAGTGAATATGTATCTCAAACTCTTGTGATCGGTGTAGATCGTGACACTAACCCCATATAAGTAGTGGCGCCATATCTTCAAAGCGAAGACTACAGCTCCCAGCTCTAAATCATGTGTGGGGTAGTTTTCCTCATGTTTCTTCAACTGGCGTGAGGCATATGCCACCACCTTGCCATGTTGCATGAGCACGCAACCCAGCCCTCTGCCGGATGCATCACAATAAACCTCAAAGCCCTCTGTACCGTCTGGAATGGTCAGAACCGGTGCAGTGGTCAGTGAGTCCTTCGCTGAAATGATCTCTCACAGTCAACTGTCCACAAGAATGGTGCATCCTTCTTCATCAGACTGGTCATCGGTTTCGCGACCTTGCTGAAATCTCTAACAAACCTCCTGTAGTAACCTGCCAGACCGAGAAAGCTCCGGATGTCGGTAACAGTCTTCGGCCTTGGCCAAGTACGTACGGCATCAACCTTTGCTGGATCCACTGCGATCCCAGCATCTGAGATGACATGACC
Source organism: Limonium bicolor (assembly GCA_023374045.1). Taxonomy (NCBI): domain Eukaryota; kingdom Viridiplantae; phylum Streptophyta; class Magnoliopsida; order Caryophyllales; family Plumbaginaceae; genus Limonium; species Limonium bicolor. The sequence goes on along the minus strand of CM041782.1, from coordinate 66,793,752 downwards.
TAGGAAAGAGACCTGGTCAAGCCAAAACTCACACTTGGAGAACTTAGCATATAGCTGGTTCTCCCTCAATATTTCCAATACCCTCCTCAGATGTTCCTCATGCTCAACCTTAGACTTCGAATATATTAAAATGTCATCAATAAACACCACAACCGACTTGTCCAGCTGCTCCCGGAACAAGCGTTTCATCAGATCCATAAACTTCGCCGGTGCGTTCGACAAACCGAACGGCATCACTGTAAACTCATAGTGGCCGTATCGTGTCCGGAATGCCGTCTTCTCAATGTCTCCCTCCTTAATGGCTATCTGATGATACCCCGATCTGAGATCAATCTTGGAGAACAGATGCTCCCTTCAACTGATCGAACAGATCGTCAATGCGGGGTAGTGGGTACTTATTCTTCACTGTCACTGCATTCAGCTCTCTGTAGTCGATGCAGAGGCGGAGACTACCATCCTTCTTCTTCACGAAGAGGACTGGCGCTCCCCATGGTGACACACTTGGTCTAATGAATCCCTTATCCAACAAATCTTTCAATTGTTCTTTTAACTCAGTCATTTCTGCCGGAGCCATACGGTATGGTGCCTTGGCTATCGGTCCGGTACCAGGTAGAAGCTCGATGGTGAACTCTACCTCCCGAGTGGGTGGCATGCCGGGCAGTTCCCGTGGAAATAAGTCGGGAACTCCGACACTACCGGTAAGTCGGGGTCGAACTCAGGGTCTCTCTCTATGTCCTGTACATAGCAGAGGTATACTTCTTCCTTTCTCCTTAATTCTCTATACATTGCCATGGCGGTGATGATCCTAGTCGAAGGCTCTCTGGGCCTCTGGCGGTATGATATTGTTACCCCAGACGGACTCCTGAGCAGCAATCTATGCTCGGCGCAGAGGATACGTCCCTTGTGCCGCTCCAACCAGTTCATCCCGAAGATAACATCAAATCCTAGCTCTGACTGAACTCTAATGAACTGAAAACCCTCAAACTCCCAACACTAACGTGTGCGCAAGAGTGCAACGAACCTTCTCCTTAGACGGGAGCGTAACCGTGAAGTCGGGTAGCTCATCAGCGTCTAGCCCCAACCTGCTCGCGATGATGCCGAGACAAAGGTATGCGAGGCCCCTGAGTCGAAGAGAACTGATGCCTCAATCCCATTAATCGGAAAGGTGCCGGTGAGGATAGTACCGCTGGCGTCGGCCTGTGCCTCCGTAAGTATGCTTAGTGCACCTTCCGTACCGAGTCCATAACCTAATTGTGTTCACAGCTTCATGAGTATTGATGGTATAACAAGAGTCGTAACAATTTATATGAACAACACTGTTATTTTATTCATGACCATCCTGTTTACAACATGTGCTTCAATCTTACATCTCATTCCTCATTCCATTCTAACATTACATGGCTAATATTGTCTAAAGGTTAGGTTTAATCTTCCTGGTCTCATATGCGTCGCATTGATTACTGCTGACGGTGCTGTATTCAGCTTGATTCTCTTAATCCCATGGTATAACATCCTTGATTCTCCTCCCAAATTAACACATCACCTGACTTAAGTACTAACTTATCTGCACGGTCCGCACGCTTCTGCTCGCCGTATAAAAACTCTGCATCATCCCCAATGGACCAAGACACTACGGGTATCCCTCTTTCGAGAGACTCCGTTGTCTCGTCCTTATCCTGGTGTAGTCCCAGTCTCCCATCTTTTTCGTAGAAGTTTACAATGCAATGTCTGCCTGGATGTCTGGAATCGGTTCAGCTTCCAACTGCTGAGCGATTTCCACGACTTGTGTAATAACTGGATGGAACTCTTCGGGTATTCCCGGTGGTGAGACTCCATCTTGCTCCCTCATGGTTTGGTAATTCTTGGCATACGGATTCCAATCCTTGCCCATGCTCATCATTTTTAATTTCATCCGTGCTCCCCTAGGTACTCCGGTGTGTAAAAACCTCCCGGTCCCATTCCTAGTTGATTGCATCTCCTGATGATGGCTATTTGTGCTTCGGGCGACAGGTATCCCCTTAATAAAATCATACCTGGGCGGATAACCTGACATCGTTCGGTTGGAAAGTCTATGGTTTCGATGTCGGTGTGCTCCGGGTTAGTGTAGATGGTATTGGGTAGCAGATGTTGAATCTTCCTAAAGTGGTAGTAGGTTATATCTTACTTAAGTTCTAATCTCATCTTATTCTTACTTAACTCATTTATTCACCAAGCATGCATGATAATGCGGTAAGCAGGTAGTTTTTATTACTAAATGGTTATAGTGGTACCTGGCCTTGATGAGGGTTCAGGCTCATCGTCCCGGTCCACCATGTGTAAAGTGGGTCCTGACTTCTGGGTCACCCTTGGGTTCTTGTCCGCCGGCTGCTGCACCTTCCTCTGACCGTCAGATCCAGCTCCCTGATCGGTCTTGCCCTTGCCCCTGGTATCGGGCCTATAGGCTCTGCTAGCAGGGTTCCGGTAACACTCATATGCCCGATGTCCATAACTCCACAAAAGTTGCACTCCACCTTATTCCCTTTACAATCGAGCCCGGGTGGTCCTTGTGACACCACCTACAAATGAAGCGTCGCTGGTAGCCACCACCGGCTCCCTTCTCAGTCTCAGATCCTGATGATTCATAATGTCAATTCTCATATCTCAAATGTTTACTAATAATTTGTTTCTAACTCATTTATATCAATTCCTTAACTTTGGCGCCCTAGAGCGCAGGGGTTGTAGCTGCATAAGCATACGTCAACTTCAAGGCTCTTCCGGAGCCTTCTCCTTCCTCCTTCCCCTTTGGGTTCTGATTTTTCTGGCCTGAGGCTGGTACTTTTGTTTCTTGTACCCTCCTTGCCCTTGACTTTCTGAGCTCTTACCAGCACTCTTCCTCTTAGCATTCTCCTCGTCCCTCAGCTGGACGGATATCTCAACCTTAGCAGCGGCTTGATAGCACTCATGCTTTTCCATAGCATTAGTCACTCTATTTCTCATAATCTAAATCTCACTCATTACTTACTCAAATCTCAATCATTCTTATTACCTGCAAGGTAGTGTAACTCGTAGACCCCATGCCGTAGCGGAGTCGATGGCTAAGCCCGCCATAAAAGCGGTCCACCAGGATCTGGTCAGAATATCCAAGACCTGGCAGAAGACGGAGCAAGGCAGTGAACTCTGAGTAATACTCATCCACTGTCATCTTGTCTGTCTGCTTAAGCGCATCCAACTGTAAGCGCTTCTTCGTCTGGACATGGGGGGGTAGTACTTTGCTCGTAGCAAGGCGGTGTACTGCTCCCAGCCGAACTCTGGATGGGCCACATGCTTGGCCCTCACCAGCTTCCACCAATCGCCTGCCGCCCCCTTCAGAAAGAAAGCAGCTAGACGCACCTTGATCCCAGCAGGGACATCAAGGGTCTCGAAGGCGGTCTCCAGCTCGGAGATGTACGCCTCAAGCTTGGCGGGATCGGTCTCCCCTTAAAGTGCGCAGGTCAAAGATCTGCAAGACTCTTCACCCAGTTTGGTTCCCTAGGTTGTGGCGGTGGAGGTGGTGCACCCACACCAGGCTGATAGCCCATATGCCCTAATGCGGCAGCTACGATCTCTGTGATCGTCTGCCCTCCAAGTATTCCTGAAGCATCATCACCCTGGCCGCGACCTCGGCTTCCCCTAGGACGTCCTGCCATCTGAACAAGCATAACTCACATTAGATTTGTATTCACCACTGTTTCGGTTAACGAATTTATAACGTCCGTAGACGATAAAGACGATCCACACTTATTAGTGGTCATCTGACTCTACTCACTCTAACTTCTCACACCCTTAACCCATCACCTATTCCTTAACTTATATCCTAACTCGGTGGTTACTCATGTCCGGTATTTCTTGATCAGAGCGTAACTACGCTCTGATACCACTTTTGTAACACCCCATCCAAACCATTCGTGGTTATCGCAAAACTGAACACTTAATCGAATACGTCGCAGCGGAAATAATAAACACCTGGACCTTGCCACGGTCTGATCGTTAGAAAATACCGGCCTTAACATTTACAATACTTATCCAAAATACTTATCCGACTCAAAACATCACCAACCACAATACCACAACCAACCCGAGTACAAGTATCTTAAACATAATCTCAACCTTATACCAGTTTAATATAAACAGTCGGGTGCACAGGCGCAACCCGAATGAAAAATAAACATCCCACCCAAAGTCTAACCGCTCCTACTCTCGTAGTGCGTCCTCATGGGTCTCTTACCTGCAAGTGTAAAATAGCCCCCGAGGGGGTCGGCACGAATGCTGGTACACCCTCTCATGGCCCCCAAGCTAACGGGGCTACGACGACTAATTGTCGATAGCATGGAAATCGATTACATAGACAAGCATAATATGAAGTGCAATAACAATAACCACAGATGAACATATATAGTCCACAAACAATGAACGACTCAAGCGTTCCCTTATCAAGTGGGTTAGTAACCCCCTCCTTAGTCCTCATTTCCTTAATCTCAGTTCCTTACCTTACCTTAATCTTAATCTTAATCTTAATCTCAGTATACAAACCTTTCCTGGAAGGGATTGGTTGTAGCTTAATTCGAACCTGGGATTTAGGTGATCCCACCGCACCATCTTAATGCCACCTACTCTGGACGGGAGTCCAGCGTAGCGGAGCCGGCAAACGGCCCTAGGCTACAAGTCCGAAGACAAGTCCTTAAGCGGAGGGCGGATCTGATTCAGATACCGTCCCCCTTTTTCCTTAGCATGCATGACCGGAGATCGGTCCCGGGTTTCCTCACTCAAGTTCCAGTTAGTAGAAATCTTAATCACCATGTGCTAGCTAAGCCTTAACGGGCATTAACCAACAACCACCAAACTTAACTCTTATTCTTAACTCATTAAGTACTAACTTGGTTAGTAACAATCTCAAGTCTCGTGGGTTAGTGTAAAGATAACACAAACACAACGAGAGCAAATATAACCGGTTGCATGCTTTATCTTGTTTTAGTCATAGCAATTAAACAGATAGCACACAAGCCGAGGGACACCTCGTTAGCAAGCAGGTCACAAGAAGGATTGTACAGTTCACCGTCAACGATCGTTTGGTTTATCTCCTTCCAAGTCCCAATTCACAAAGCCCTAAACATTGATTCAGTTTTAGGTTATTATTCAATCCAACTCAATAGAATTACTTAACCTTCCTAGACCTCAACTTTTACCCATTGTTTTTCACTAAGCCTTATGGTTTTTAACTTGACTCCTAAGTGCATCATTTCCTCATTATTTATTACACTTACTCTCCCACTTAATGACCATTACACCCACCAAACATGTCCTTAATAATCTTATAACATCCATACTTAATTATCCCCATCATTTCCTAACCTAAACAAGGTTTTTGGTCCATACAGTGGCCTGTCCGAACTTGTGTCCGGACTTCCCAAGTTCGGACACAAGTCGAGACTCAAAACTGAAAACAGACGCATGTCCGAACATGTGTCCGGACTTCGGAAGTTCGGACATGGGTCGAGGAAAACTCAAAGTAGAAACAGGTACGTCGGAACTTGTGTCCGGACTTCCAAGGTCGGACACAAGTCGAGACTCTGAAAATTTTCACGCAAGAGGGCCTGTCCGAACGTCCATGTCCGGACGGATGTTCGGACAAGGCAAAACACTCATTTTCTAAGCCTTCAAAAACTTAACCAATTTTCACCAAACTTCTCCTAAACCTCCATAATGTCTTCTAACTTCATTTGGCACATTTACACCCTCATACAACATCCCACAAAACTCATTTTCTATCTCCTTAAACACTTACTCACTTCATACCAAAATTCCTACACTTATGATATTTTCTCCTTGGTTTTCTAAGTGGTGTTTCATACCTATGATAGCCACTATGCCAATAATGTTCCCTCACTACTACAACATCATCTCCCAAGCATCTTTTCTTGCACTTTCCAAGGTTTTCCTTAAATTCTAAACCCTAGTTTCTCCCTAGACCACCTAAAAGTTTTATGCTCTTTTACTTCAAACTTACTAAAGTTTTCTAGCTTCTTTTATCAACATTTACCTAAGTCCTAAATTCCCAAGTACATACTTTTTGATTCCTAAATCCTTCATGGTGATACCTAGGTCATTATAAGTCATTAAAACACCTTAATCTCACCCTTTTTCATCAAGACAACCTCTAGAACTTCCTAGTACTTCCTTAGTCATTAAATTCCCTTGGAACATCTCAAACACTTAAGTTCTCCTTTAAATTTTGCCATGGGTTCTCTAGTATATAATACATCCTAACACTTGGTTTTCCTCCATCAAACAACCAATACCACACAAATTCTCATCACAACACCTTAACACACAATTTACACTAAAACTTCACCACCTCATCATATAGTGCTTAAACTTAAAATGCTTGGCACTTAGGCCCTTAAATGACAATAATCTTAACCACTAAATTTCCACATATATTGCCTTCAACCTGCGAATACACACAACAAAGCTCCCATTGAAATAAAATGCTTCTTGTAATTCACCTTGATGTTCTTAAACTATCTCTTTTCCTCATCTGCTCCTTAGTCACAAGTTCACAAATATGCTCATTGTTTCTCCTAGGTTTTATATAACCCTTTTTCTAATGTAAACTCTACACTAAACTCATCACATATCTAAATCCCATTCCCTTAAACAATAAAACACCTTAAGGTAAGTAATTTACCTTGTTCTTTTACAAGCTTAAAAAGCTTTCTTCCTTAGGTTTTTCTTTGTTCAATCTCGGTCACCAATGTGTATCTCCTTGCCAATGTTCTAACCAATATCCAATGACTCCAATGAGTACTAGATAACACATTAACCCTAAGGAACAACCCTAGGTTAAAAATATGCTTTAAGGTATTAAGGTGATTGTTTTACCTTGGTTTCTCAAGACAAGCTTGGATATGAAGCAAGAAGGACCTCCTCAATCCTTTGAAGAGTAGAAAACAAGCTAGAACAAGGCATAAAACATGGAGTCCCATGAGTGTAAATTTCGGACAAGGAAGAAAATGGTGGGAACCTAGATTTTCTTACACTTTCTTTACCTTAAGAGAATGGAGAAGCCAATGGAGTCTCCAAACTTGAATTTCCTCCTCTAATGGTGGTTTGACTTGGCACCAAAATGAAGCTCTTGAAGTTTTGAAAAATAGAAAGAGAGAGCTTGAGCTAACTAAGAAGAATATGTAATTTGTTTTGGTTTTGGAGCTAAAATGAGTGAGTTGTGTGCAAGGCTAGATGGAGCTAGCATGGAGTTGCTCTTCACGTTAATGGAGAAGGGAGAGAGAGCAAGAAATCGTGAGAAACAAAGGAGAATGAAGAAGTGAGGAGAGAGAACTAATAAAGTGTGATATTTATGTAAAAGGTGAATAGTGTTTTTGCTTTACAAAACTTTATTTGCCTAATGAGTCATGAAGGTGGTGACTCACCTTATAAGAAACCGGCCCCCATTAGTAACAAGGGGTACTTAAGTCATTGTTGACCAAATATCTCACTTATATTGACTTATGTTATAAACTAGCTTAAATAATTTACTATTCACAAAACAAGGCACATTGTTGTGAAATTTTTGATTTCCCATTGATATAGACTTCCAAATGTGATACTATATAGTACACATGTTAATTAAAGAGTAATGATGGACATTTAGCCATTCAAAACTCATTTACAAGACAATTTTCAAAAACGTGCTTTAAGACTCCTTAAAGCACATTTTGTGTTTTAACTTGTTTTCAAACTTGGTTTTCTTTGGTAATTGATTTAAAATGACCATTAGGACATTACTAAGGTCTTAGAACAATATTTGGGTACTCTCCCAAGTCTCTCCAAGCTTAGAGCACGTTTTTGCTTAAACTGCTCTTTTGGTGTTTCCTTATATTTTCTTTGATTAGAAATGTTTCTAAGGCATTATTTAGCCTCCTTATATCTTAGTTTATCATTTAAACACCATATCTAAGTTTGGGGTATTTCACCAAGTTATTTTAAATTAATCACTTTATTAACAATACCTGTTGGAGACAGATTAACCTATAGACGAAACTGGCTTCTAGTCATTAACCCGTTTTGACTTCTTCTGTCTAGAACCTTGTCTCAGCACCGCATTTTAACAAGAGAACTACAAATATCACTTTAATAATTGGCCTGAATATTAAAGCGCATTAAGAACGAGAATCAAAATATTGCTTGAACAAATTATAGTAGAAAATATACGTAACATGATTGTATCAAATAGGCTTGCTTCCCAACCCTGGAGGCTAAAGTTATTACTCACACATAATTATAAAAACAAACATCGTAAGTACGACAGACATTAAAACTGAGTAGACTTTAACTGCTAATATTGGATAGAGGTTGGACAGAACAAGGTATGGAAAATGGAATGTTTTTATGGGATGGATGAAGTGAGGATTTTGTGGAGATTATGTAGATGAGATGTATGATTTTGGAGAGAAAATGGAGATTTTATGGAGGAGGAAAAATGGCATAGTTTGGGGGTGGTGGAATGAGATATCATTTATGGGGGGTTATAGGTTATTTATAGTAAAAATGGGGTAGAATTAGAAATGAAGGGGTGTCGGTGTGAATTGGTAAATATACTATTTAACCAATTCACACCCATCGACATGCCTCTTGAAAGCTGTTCAGATCGACATGTCCGGACCATGTGGTCCGGACCATGTCGATTTTTGTACGGTCCTGCGGGCATGTATTGGTCCGGACCAGGTGATCAGGACACTGGTCCGGACCAACTTCAATTGCCTCTAAAATATTCGTTTTAGCTATGATTTGATCCCGTTTGCGCCCACGCGTCGTCTCTTTTAGTTTGCTCCTAGCTTGGTTTTCCTCATGTTTCACCAATAAATTTGTGAGATAACCAATAAAACATAAACTAGAGGAAAAACATACGATAAGTGAGTAATATTATCCTGAAAGAAAGTAAGTACAAGGTAAATTAAACCCTTAAATATCTATGTATTTCTCACTTATCAAACTCCCCCATACTTATCTTTTGCTTGTCCTCAAGCAAATCTTCTGACATAATGTTTAAACAAGTTAAACAGTCAATAATCAATTTAAGGAGAGCACAGAAGAGGTAATTGCCAATCTTTTCAGATTTAAAAGGGTACTAATAACATTAAATTTATTTAGATATATTTCTCCATTTCTGAGAATAACTCTGAAGTCCTACAAAGAAAGAGAAGCAGTACCATGAGAATTCTGCTTTTAACCCTGAGCCAATCCACCATTTCTTTCACATTCCTTTGAAAGACAAGGGGCATGAAGTAAAATCTTATTCCATTATACCTTTCAATGCCACATACTCATGATCCGTGAAGAAGTTTTTATCATTTTGGTATAGAATGCACAGATACTTCAATTTTGAAGTTCATTTTTCTTTTACTTCAGACTTTTCTCTCCACCCTTGTAGCGGTTTTGGGTCTACTATATCAGATACCGAGTACCTTAGGTAGCCGGGTGATGAAGCACCCCTAAGAACTTTAATAACCGAGTGGACGAGGCCTGTTTAGGATCAGAATATGCCTGTTTGGATCAGAGGAGTACTTCCCTTGTTCTTTTTCCACCATTTCTTTCCAAATCAAATCCAGGCTCAAAGTCAAAACAAAATTCAAATGATAATTTCCTCAGAATTATTTTTTTATTTTATTTTTTTGCATTGAGTAAGGAGTAGAGTGTTTTTTTTGTATGTACCCTTTAAACCCGTTAACACCGGCATTACTCCTTATATGGCTCATTCTTTGATTATTAATCACTTAACAAATTCAAACACAGTGTCGAAAAACAGACAAACTTAAGAGCAAGCTTTTTGATTATTATATCTCCCCCACACTTGAACCAAAGCAATGCCCTCATTGCATAGAAAGAATTAAAACAACAGGGCATGCAAACTACCTGTGTAATGATCACAAAGCATGGTAATAGGAAATATTGAAAATTTAAAGAGCAAGGTAAAGAGTGTACTCCCCAGATTTATGCAGAATATGTAGTGTAGCTCCCCCACACTTGAGTTCGGCTGTATAGATGTGCAAGATGTTCGTGGAATAAATATTCTAAACAGCTAGAAGAACTCAAGTTAATTCTCCTCGTTCTCTCTCCTTTCTTTTTTTATATCACTTTTTTTCATAAAATAAGATACAGAATATAAGGACAATACAGATTAAAAAGATAGATAGTAGGGTGCCTCCTACCAAGCTGCCCTTCTTTATGGTCTTTAGCTAGACCGTACCTGAGTGTTTTAAGGTGTGACTGGATCTTTGAGAAGTAGCGCAGAAGCCTCTCGTTGTCTAACGTGTTTCCCAGAAATAATTTTATTTGAGCTCCATTTACTTTAAACGATCCTCCTTTCTTATTGTCAAATTCCACAGCTCCATAAGGAGAGGTGGATATGATTTTAAATGGTCCAGACCAGAAGGATTTTAACTTACCTGGGAAGAACTTAAGTCTGGAATTATAAAGAAGGACCTGATCTCCTGCTTTGAATTCTCGCTTGGCAATCATCTTATCGTGCCAATGCTTGGTCTTCTCCTTATAAATCACTGCATTCTCATAAGAGTCGTTCCTAAGTTCTTCCAGCTCAGTCAATTGGAACTTCCTTTTTTCACCGGCTTGTTGTAGATCAAAGTTTAACACCTTCAGAGCCCAATAAGATTTGTGCTCTAATTCCACAGGCAAGTGGCATGCCTTCCCAAAAACTAGTTGTAGGGAGACACACCAATAGGTGTTTTGAAGGCGGTACGGTATGCCCACAGCGCATCATCCAATTTAATGGACCAATCCTTTCGAGAAGAGCTCACCGTCTTTTGCAGAATCCATTTTAGCTCTCTATTTGTTATCTCTGCCTGACCATTCGTTTGAGGATGGTATGGTAGAGCAACCTTATGTCGGACTCCCTATTTCTTCAGGAGAGCATCAAACTGGCGATTGCAGAAGTGAGATCCACCATCGCTGATTATTGCTCTAGGAACACCGAATCGAGTGAAAATGTTTTTCTTTATAAACTTCATCATAACTTTACCATCATTAGTAGAGCAAGCAAGGGCTTCCGCCCATTTAGAGACATAATCGACTGCTACTAAGATGTATAAATTTCCACAAGAATTTGGGAAGGGTCCCATAAAATCCATCCCCCAAACATCAAATAATTCAACCTCCAGCATATTATTCACGGGTAGTTCATTGCGGCAAGAAATGTTACCTTGCCTTTGACACCAATCACAAGTAGACACAAAAGCATGACAATCTTTGTGAAGGGCGTTCCAATAGAAACCGGATTCAAGTACCTTAGCAGCTGTACGGGTTGCACCGTGATGTCCGCCGGTTTCTCTAGAATGTCAATGGAGAAGGATATTTCTGATTTCCGTCTGTGGCACACATCTCCCTTATAATACCATCTGCACAGATTTTGAAAAGAAATGGATCATCCCATAAATAATGTTTGACAATCGAAAAGAACCTTTTTCGCTGCTGCTGATATATCATATCAGCTGGGATGATCTTCGTAGCCAGATAATTGGCAATATCGGCAAACCAAGGGTCTCCTGCCGTTTGGATTGTGAATACTGCCTCGTCCGGGAAAAACTCATTGATGGGTCTTTCGTCTTCTGGTCCCTCCATCCTTGACAAGTGGTCAGCCACGACATTCTGGATACCTCTCTTATCTCTTATCTCTATGTTGAATTCTTGTAAGAGAAGTATCCATCTTATCAACCTGGGTTTTGCATCTGCTTTGGCAAATAATACTTGAGGGCAGAATGGTCAGTATGAATAATAACCTTACTACCCAATAAATATGGACGGAATTTATCCAAAGCAAAGACGACTGCCAGCAACTCTTTTTCGGTGGTGGCATAATTTTTCTGAGCATCATTTAGAGTACGACTTCCATAATAAATGACTCTCAGGATTTATCCATTTTTTGGCACAAAACAGCACCCACCGCATAATCACTGGCGTCACACATGATTTCAAAAGGTTGGGACCAGCAGTCGGGTGATACGACAATAGGAGCAGAGATAAGTTTTTCTTTTAACAAATTAAAAGCTGCTAAACATTCATCAGAAAAATGAAATTTAGCATCTTTAGTCAGTACAGTACAGAGAGGCTTTGAAATCTTGGAAAAGTTTTTAATGAATCTTCTGTAAAAACCGACATGTCCAAGAAAACTTCGGATACCTCTTACAATAGTAGGAGGTGGGAGTTTTTCTATTACCTCAATTTTAGCGCGGTCCACCTCAATACCTTTTGAAGACACGTTATGTCCTAGCACGATCCCTTCACGAACCATGAAGTGACATTTCTCCCAGTTCAGGACTAGATTTGTGTCTTCACACCTGGCCAAAATAAGATCAAGATTCTCAAGGCAAGTATCAAATGTCGAACCAAAGACAGAGAAGTCATCCATAAAGACTTCTATACATTTTTCAATGTAGTCAGAGAAAATAGCCATCATATAAAAGTTGAAAAGTAGCTGGTGCATTACATAATCCGAACGACATTCTTTTATAAGCATATGTTCCATAAGGACAGGTAAAAGTAGTTTTATCCTGATCCTCTGGAGCAATTGGGATCTGAAAGTATCCTGAATAGCCATCTAGAAAACAATAGTAATCCTGACCTGCTAACCTTTCCAGCATTTGGTCAATAAAGGGCAGGGAAAATGATCCTTACGTGTGGCAGTATTCAATTTCCTAGTAGTCAATACAAACCCTCCAACCAGTAGTAGTGCGTTGAGGAATCAACTCACCTTTCTCGTTAGGAGCTACAGTTATTCCTCCCTTTTTTGGTACCACCTGCACTGGGCTTACCCACTTGCTGTCTGAAATTGGATAGATATTGCCAGCGTCAAGTAGTTTTATTATCTTTCTTGATCACCTCTTTTAGAACGGGGTTGAGACGCCTCTGTGGTTGTGCCAATGCCCTGAAATCATCTTCCATATAAATTCGATGAGAGCACAGAGATGGGCTTATTCCTTTGATATCCGCTATCGACCAACCGATAGCGGTCGTATATTTGCGTAGCACCCCTAAAAGTTGCATCTCCTACACATCTGATAATTTAGATGAGATAATAACTGGTAAATTAGATGGTTTTTTAGAAAAGCGTATTTTAAATGAGGGGGAAGAGGTTTCATTTCGACTGTAGGTGCTTTTTCGATGGATGGCTTTGGTCTGTCTGCGTTTCTTTCTACTGGCTCGAATCTTTGTTGGTAGGAACGGAAATATGGCTTATGCTTGTTTAACTCTTCAGCCATGAGAGCAATAGCAGGATTTTCGTCATCAGCTTCGCAAGATGCCATAAGACATCTTTCCAAAATCGTTTCTTCATCTTTGCTGAGGAACGTCTCCTGTACTAAAGAGTCAACAGTGTCAATCGAAAAACAGATTTGTGTATCAGAAGGACACTTCATGATCCGGGTCATGTCAAAAACTACCTGTTCATCATGAAGTCTTAAAATTATTTTACCTCCTTCAACATCAATTAAAGTTCTTGCAGTTCTCATAAAAGGTCTACCTAGGATTAGTGGAACATCTTTATCTTCCTCAATGTCAATAACAATGAAATCAGCAGGTAAAATAAATTTGCCAACAGAAACCACTAAATCTTTAACTTTTCCTTTAGGGTGGATTATGGAACGATCAGCTAGTTGTAGCTGCACAGGAGTAGGAGAGCATTGACCTATACCTAATTTCTTAAAGATAGATAAAGGCATTAAGTTAATACTTGCTCCTAAATCGCATAACCCGTTACCACAATTTATGTCTTCAATTGCGCAAGGAATGATAGGGAGACCTGGATCTCCCAACTTTGGTGGTAGCTTCTTTAAGAGTACTGCAGACACTCTTTCGGTCAATTTTACCGTGTCATTTTCCTGTAAAGATCGCCTATTAGACAAAATATCTTTCATAAATTTTGCATAAATAGGCATTTGTGTTAAGGCATCAGAAAAAGGAATGTTAATAGTTAATTTCTTAAAAATGTTAAGAAACTTTCCAAACTGGTCATCCAAATTCTTTTCTTTAATCTATCAGGAAATGGGATTGGAATATCATATGAAACCTGTGATGGTTTAATAGTAAGGGATGCAGGAGACTCCTTCTCCTTGGGAATTGTTACGTCTTCTTTGTCAGATTTTTGTTCATGTGATTTCTTCTCATCTTCAGGGGCATTAGATATCAGCTCTTTCCCGCTTCTCAGGGTTATTGATTTTGCATGCTCCCTGGGGTTTGGATCAGTCTGGCTCGGGAGTGACCCTGTTGGTCTTTGAGCCAACTGTTGGGAAATCTGACCTATCTGTCTCTCTAAATTTGTGGTTATAGTATCCTGATCAGCAACTTTGGCTTCTATCTCAGAAAATTTTGAGTTTATCGCCTGACCTTGTTTTAGAAGCTGATTCATCATGCCTTTCAGTTCGCCCATTCTCTTGTGAGTTGGGTGGGCTCCTGTTGTCGGTTATACTGCGGTTGTCGGTTTTGGTTGAATCCTTGGTTGCTCGACTGTGGATCATAATTCCTCCATGGTTGTTGATTGCTCCTCCAATTGTTTTGGTTGTAGGAGTTCGGATAAGGATTCGTTGGTCTGTTGTTGATCAAATTTACCTCTTCAAGGGTCCTGTTGCAACCTGAACCATCGCAGTCTGAGGTTTCATGAGCTCCTCCACAGTTTTTGTAACACCCCAACTCAATCCAATTGTGGTCTCGCAACTTAACAGCATATATATATACATGTCACAGCGGAATTCTATACAATCCAGGACCTTGCCACGGTCTGACTACAGAATATACCGAACATTAGTACAACAATCTTAGCCATTTACATATCCTTCTTACAACCCCCTCACATCCTATACATCTTACTAACTCAAATTGCCATACGAGTGTACATGCACAACTCGTAGGCCACACTTAACCCGTAACACTTGTACCCCTTCTTACTCTCGCGACAGCCACTTCCTGATGTACCTGTGTAGTAAAAACAGCCCCCAAAGGGGGTCAGCACGAATGCTGGTATGATCCCCTCATGGCCCCCAAGCTAACGTGGCTACGACGACTAATTGTCGATAGCATGGAGGTTGATTAAATGCACAACATAATAGTAAATGTTGTAAACAACAATCCATATATGAACAATCAAAGTTCACACACAATGAACGACTTAAATGCGTTCCCTTAATTAGAGAGTTAATTATTTAACTCCTTAAGTAATTTTCCTCTTAATCTTAGTCCATCCTTATCTCACCTCAATCTTAGTCTTATCTTAATCTTAGAAACAACCATCCTTTAATAAGGTGTGGATGTAGCTTATCTTAATCTTAATATTACAAACCATCCTTTAAAAGGAATGGTTGCAACTTATCCTAACCTTACCTTAATCTTAATCTTAATAATACAAACCATCCTTTAAAGAGGAATGGTTGCAACTTATCTTAACCTTACCTTAATCTTAATCTTAACTTATTCTCAGTATACAAACCGTTCCTTGAGGGGAATGGTTGTATCCTAAGTCCAAACCTGGGATTTAGGTGATCCCACCGCACCATCTTAATGCCACCTACCCTGGACGGGAGTCCAGCGTAGCTGAGCCGGCAACCGGCCCTAGGCTACAAGTCCGAAGACAAGTCCTTAAGCGGAAGTCGAATCTGCTATAGATACCGACCCCCTTTTTCTTAGCATGCATGACCGGAGATCGGTCCCGGGTTTCCTCACTCAAGTTCCAGTTAGTAGTAGTCTCAAGACCATGTTTGTTGGTTAACCTCTTTCGGTTTATATCAGCCCATATTAGGGAGCGTTCCTTAGTCTCACTCATTTCCTTACTAAACGTTGGTTAGTAAGTTCTCACGGTATGTTGTGTTAGTTTTCAAACATCACACAACAATACAATAAATATAATATATTCCGGTTGCATGCTTTATCTTGTTTAGTGAGCACACAAAAACAAATAGCACACAAGCCAAGGGACACCTCGTTAGCAAGCAGGTCACAAGAGAACTGTACCGTTCACCGTTGGTTGTTCGGTTGCTTACTCTCTTCCGGAGTCCAAATTCCCAAGTCCTAAAATATTCATTCAGTTTTAGGTTGTTAATCACTTAACTTAATTCAACTTACTTAAATTACTTACCTTACTTAACTTACTTACCTTACTTAACTCTTAATGATCCCAACCTAACACTTCTTAAGTCTTACAACTTAATCTTACAAACTTAATCTTAAGTGAATCGCTTCTCCTCATCACTTATACTTATTCATCCACTTAATTATCATTGTTACCCACCAAACATGTCTTAAACAACCTTATAACATCAATACCTAATTATCCTCATCATTTCCCATCCTTAAACAAGGTTTTTGGCCAAAACAGTGGCATGTCCGAACTTGTGTCCGGACTTCCCAAGTTCGGACGCAAGTCGAGACTCAAAACTGAAAACAGACGCATGTCCGAACATGTGTCCGGACTTCGGAAGTTCGGACATGGGTCGAGGAAAATCCTAAGTAGAAGCAGGCACGTCCGAACTTGTGTCCGGACTTCCCAAGGTCGGACACAAGTCGAGACTCTGAAAATTTTCACGCAACAGGGCCTGTCCAAACGTCCATGTCCGGACGGATGTTCGGACAAGGCAAAACACTCATTTTCTAAGCTTTCAAACACTTAACCAATATTCACCAAACTTCTCCTAAACCCTCACAATGTCTTCTAACATCATTTAGGCACTTAACTCACCTTATAACTTCCACCAAACTCTCCAAAACAACTTCCAAAGATCTTCTCAAACATTTACTAAATTCTTACAAACATTCCTAACACTTGTCATATGCTTCCTTACATTCCAACTTGTACATTTTATCTAAAACTTCGACTAACCAAAGTGTTTCTTTCCTACCCATATAGCTCCTCCTTAACATCACTACATTACATCTTTGCTTTGCTCAATCCCTCCAAGGTCATCTTGCATGTCCATGCATAATTTCTCTTCTTTTCATTTGTTACTCAACACTCCTAAACTCTTGAGCTTACTTATACATTGTTTTCCATTACCTTCACACCTTAACATGGTTCTTCATTACCCTGACCATGTAACACCCTCCTTAGACATTTCCACCTCTTTTATGCATCTTATTCACCATTCTCATGATCATGCTCTCTTTTACATTCCCAGTCATTTTCCTTGACATTTCATAACATTCTCCCACACCTTTCTCTTCCATCACCTAAGTCCACTCATTAACATCTAAACTAAACCTCATTAGTCCACTACTAGCATCATCACCCTTACACAAGGTTCTCAAAACTCTCATTGTTTTACTCTCTAGTCCATACCTAAATCACCTTAAAGCATTATACACCTTTCCATCCAGATCCTTGCACAAGTCTTACCACTCCTCATACCATGACTTTGGTGTGTTCAATACACCCATCTAAACTCTAACTTCCTCATAGACCATTCTAGGTCATTCTCATCCTCAAGAACTCCTTAGTTAACTCATTTCCACTCAAATTCTTCATAATGACTCCTAGTAAATCCTAGGTCATATTAATTCACCACCATCACCTAAACACTTATTTTCTACTCAAATTTCGCCATAGCTCCTCTAGTATATTCTCATGCCCAGATGCATTGTTTTTCTCACACAATAATCTCACACACACCAAGTCCTTTCTCATCTTATTTTCTCACCCAAATCAACTTATTCACATCATACTCAATATATTGCAATAATCTTAAATTGCATAGCACTAAGGCTCTTAAATGACATGGCTCTTAGGCCCTTAAATGACTTAAACTTAAACACTGAATTTCCCACATATAAAAGCTTTCAACCTGCAAATACACCCATCAATCTCATAGTAGTTATAATGTTCTTAAAACTCATCTTAAACTTATATTACTAACTCATCTCCTTTGGCTCCTTAGTCACAAGTTCTCAAGCTTATTTAGGTTCTTTTTCTTAGGTTATACATCCCATTACCTAATGTAAGCTTTAAGCTACATTAGTACTCATCTAAAACTCATTCCTTAAACTTAAACCACCATTAGGTAAGCATTTTACCTTGTTTTCTCAAGCTTATCTTAATCTCCTCCTTAGACCTTCTTCTTGCATAGATCTCGGCCACCACTTAAATTCCCCTTGCCAATGTTCTAATCAATATTCAATGACTCATATGAGTACTAAGCAATATACTAACCTCAAGGAATAAAAAACCTAGGTTAGAAATGTGTTCTAAGGCATAAAAGTGGATGATTACCTTTGAAGTCTCAAGGTAGACTTTGGCATTGAATGAAATAGGACCTCCACTAGTCCTTGGTGAATAAATCAAGCTAGAACAAGGCATAACAACATAGCCCCATGAGAAGGAATTTTCGGCCATGTACAAGAAATGATGGAAACATGGTTTTTCTTACATTTTCTTTACCTTAAGAGAATGGAGAAGCTAATGAGCTCTTCAAACTTATTTTTCCCCCTTCAGTGGCGTTTTCCCATGGCTCCAAAATGAGGCTTTTCAAATTTGGAAAGATAGGAAGCAAGGCCTTGGTCTAACTAAGAGAAATCTATGCTTAGTTTTTTATTTGGAGCTAAAATGAGCAAGTTATGGACAAAGCAAGGTGGTGTTGCCATGGGTGCTGCTCCTACATGAATGAAGGGAGGAAGAAGATGGTGGAACCGTGTGAAGAAGAGAATGAAGAGAGAGAAGAAGAAAGGTGGCTAATATAAGATATTTGCTTTAATAAAGCAATAGTACTCTTTTACTTATCTCTTCTTTTCCTCCTTATTTGACTACTTATGGTGACTCACCCTCCCTTAGAAAACCGGCCCCCTATCTTAAATAAGGCTAGTCATGGTCTTTGTTGACCAATTAATTAGCTTATATTGATTAAAACTTAAACTAGTCACTATTTGGCACTATTCACTGATTAGTGCACATATTTCTGAAATTTTTGATTTCCCATTGATTTAGACCTCCTAATGTGATACTAATTAGTACACATGTTGATTAAAGAGTAATGATGGACATTTAGCCACTCAAAACTCAATTCTAAGACAATTTCTCAAAAATGTGCTTTAAGACTTCTTAAAGCAGATTTGTGTTTTAGCTTGTTTTCAAGCTTGGTTTCTTTGGTATTGGTTTAAAATGACCATTAGAATATTACTAAGGTCTTATCATGATATTTGGGTACTCACCCAAGTCTCTCCAAGCTTAGAGCACATTTTTGCCCTAATTGCCCTTAAGGCATTTTCTTGTGTTTTCCTTGGTTTAAATTGTCTACCAATCTTTCTAAGGCATATTTTAGCCTTTCTACATCATGATTTGATGTTTACTTAGCACTATCTTAGCATTACTTAGGTTTGGGTATTTCAATTACCCCCCTAAAAGAAATTTGTCCCAAAGTTCATGCATCTCTTTTCTTATAGAATACATGTCTTACCTCATTCCTTAGATCATATAGATCATACTTATGTATACTTAATCTCAGGGATCATTAGATCCGCCATATTCTTATACTTTTGAAATATCATCACAACATGCTAAGCATGTGTAGCACTCAAATTCTTTTTTGTTCTTTTGTGATTGAAATCTCACATAACCCCCCGCCAAAGAACTTCCCAATGTCCCCACCGGTCCGTCCTGACAATGGTCATCGTCCTCATTCCATCATGGGTCAGAATACAAAACACTCTGCATTACTCCCCATGTCACCGGTCCGAAGACAAAGGCTCGTGCATGTGTCGACTTCATGGGCGAGACTCAGTAAAAAGTTAATCCGTGTTGTAGAGGTCATGTGAGGAATAATTCCTCGAATTAAAAATACAATCAACCTCCCACACCCATTCACGTTTTAGCCTAAGGGCCTTATCCTTAGTGATTTAATTATGACCACTGGTTGTGTGAGTCGGCGTAGGGTCAGAATCTGGTTTCCGGAATCCTAATTCCTACCCTGATGTGATTTCACCAGGATAGGAATCAGTGTAGAAACCCATCCTCATCTGGCACCATACTTCGTATGTGTTCGGTTTCCCTTGATCCCTAGAAAATCAAGTTCCACTCTCACAGTCATTTTCAAACATCAGATAATTCACCTCATGTCCAATTTTCTATCTTTTTAGTTTCTTCTAATCATAATCAATACATCTCCAAAGTGTGGACTCATTCGATCAACATTCCCAATTCGTCTCTTAGTAATTACCTCAAGACTTAAACTCCTACTAAGTTCTATAACGTCCCATACCAACTTCCACTGTCTCATACCACATAGCATTACTATTTCCTAACTCATAATCATATCAAATTGTATCTCATAATGTTATTTTTATTATCTCACACACATAGTCTCATATCGACTCTATACCTCATATATTCCTTATTTCTTAAGTCTCCCTAAACCTCCTCCTTAATTCTCTTAACTTGTACTCACACCGACCGGCGTTAACAAGATAGGTACTTAATATGTATGGTATTACATCTTTTGTTGTGCAATAACCATGATTTATCTTAAATTGTTTATGTAAAACATATTCTCAAATTGTTTTGTGATATGCACACCGTAGTTTATGTACTCAGTACACAAACATACGCTAAGCGGGTTTTTCGCTCTTACCCCCTTAAAATGGATTACGCCCACGTAATCACGTCACATCATCTTTGAAACATAGTTCAAGATGTCTAATTCTCACCAAGCATTCTAGCTCCACACGTCACTATCTTACTTATAATTCGATCAAAATGACTTAGTCTCTGTATCGAGGATTCTTAACGGTACTTATACCGTATTCTTAACTTAGTTTGGTCTAATCTCAAAGTAGTGGTCTGCTAGCTTCCGCTGCGCGACTCTGATAATCTTAGGCTTAATTCTCTCAATGGACACGTGTTATCTTTATATATACACGGCCTAATGAGTTGTAACTCGTCTATCCATTCTCCTTGAAGATCTTGCGCTCATACTCTTAGTATTTTCTCGAATGTCTAAATTGTTCTCCCCAACTGACCTTTGGTCTGAGGATGATTCTTAGTCTGAAACTACTGTTTAGTGCATAATGCGCTTTACAGTCTTAATCTCTTACATCTTCAGGCATGTTCAATGTCTGTACTTAACAATCCGTGCTCTTCGCACTTCATAGTCCTTAATTATTTGTTCTCTGGTTCCTCTGTGTGTTGCTGGTTCGACTGAATTCTTCTCTTCGACTGTTTGTGGTAGTAGCTGCTCTTGTCTGATCTTGCGTCGTTGTCGGTGGTACGGAGTCGACTACTTCCCGGTTCCTTACACCACTCGTTCACATGCATGGGGTACCTTACTGGTACATTACTACTTACCCAACTTACTCATAAAATGAGCGTGTCAGGCCTACAAGCCCCTGTGGGTTGCAGTCGTCCCACATCTCGTTTTAGTAAACTCATAGTGTCCGTCACACGTTTAGCTATTGCTAATTATGAAGTATTCTGTTGTCGATCTCCTCTTTCATCGTTCCATAATAACATTTATTTTTCTTGAAGTCAATCAAGGGAAGTCCATTTACTGTGTTCTTGGGTATGGTATGCTCTAGCTCCTTCCTGTATTCCGTATTGATTCGGTCACTTAATATCTGAGGTCTCTTTCCGTAGAGCCTCTTATCTTGTTTCTTTTCTCATATCTATGCTACTAGGAATGCACTTCAGTTCCTTAAGGAATGGATAGCGTGCTTCCTGTGAAATCTTACCTAACGAGGTCCAGACTACTGGCATCAATGCACAGCTCGTCTACCATCTTATTTCCTTACTTATACTGGTCTTAACTCATAAATCTAATTGCCTCAGTGTCAATATTAGATGGCTCATACATAATGGTCGCCTTACCGCGCACCATGACTTAATCCACCTTTCTAACTATTGTACTCACGACCACTACTACCGTGGTAGTTGGCTCTTACTATGTTGCCCATTGATGGTGCAACCTCTTACTCATTTATTCTAATGTCTTACCTTATAATCAATCCCTTCTTGGTGTAAACACACTGGGAGTTCTCTCATTCCGGTATTGGCGGTTGTCGTACCGTGTTGTAAAATAGTTGACTCTTGATATGAAGATGTTATGCTCCAATCTCAGATTCGTAAGTAGGCTAATTTCTTTCGCTTTCTTTCATCCTTAGTGATGTTATCTACCATGTAGTTTAACTGATTACTGAAGAAGTCATCCACTGAATCACAAGATCTTCTGAGCATTGATAATTGACGTGCCACAATGTGCAGTCACAATGTTATCTCTGACCGTTACTACTTCTTACATCCTGGGTGTTGGATATGGGGTCTATTTGTGCGACCTTCCTTATTACTCAAGTGTATCTGGTATGTTCTAAGGTGATCTCAAAGTTCATAGTTTCCATTTTCTAAATAAGTGTATTTTATCTCTAATATGTGAAAGCCCTTTTGAGGGGTTCATTCCCACTCATGGCCTCACAACAAGGAGAGGTATCCCCACCCTAAAAGGCATGGTTCGTTCTCCGCTCCTGTCCCCCTCCTGTATCTTTCGGCCATGTACAAGAAATGATGGAAACATGGTTTTTTCTACATTTTTCTT